>JAXQQM020072525.1:0-92642 GCA_034641835.2 Pinus albicaulis
CACTGTCACCAGCACGGACATTATGCCACAAATTGTCCGTAGAAGAAGAAAAATAAGCAGGCTGCTGGATCTACAGCGGGAGAGGCCTTAGCCTTGCAGTTTGAGCTGGATTTTTCACTAATCGCATGCTTGTTCTCAAGTGTGATGGGATTAGTATGGTTCTTGGACAGTGGTGTGTCTTTTCACATGACATGAGATCGAGATTTGTTTTCAGATCTGGATGAGAAATATCTTGGAGTGCACATCGAGATGGGCGATGATGGTATATACAGTGCGACCGGTATCAGTACCATTTCCTTTGAGAGGGAGTCTGGTAAATCCTTCATATTGAAGGAAGTGATGCATGTTCTAGGATTGAAGAAGAATCTGATCTCTGTGGCGATGTTAGAAGACAAGGGGTATGATGTTGTCTTCAATGAGGGAAAGGCTTTCCTGCACAGTAAGACAGCTAGAGAAACCCGGAAGATAGGGGTTTGAGTCAAGAACCTTTATCAATTGCATGTAGATGGCTGTGCAGCAATGGCATGCAAGGCTGAAGGAGCGGTGAGCCGGGATGATGGCGAGTTGTGGCACCGGAGATTGGGCCACCTTCACCATGGAGCTTTGAAGATACTGCAGCAGATTTATACTGGGCTTCCTAAAGGCACTCTTGCGCAGTCAGATCAGTGCAAGGGGTGTACCTTGGGAAAATTTGTGAAAGCCACCTTTCATGAGAAGGATAGTCGCGCCACGACGATCCTTGAGAGAATTCACACAGACGTGTGTGGACCTTTCTCAGTAGCTTCGACAGCAAAGCACAGGTACTATGTGATATTTGTTGATGATTTTTCTCGTAAGTGATGGATCTTCTTCATGCAGAAGAAGAGCGAGACATACTCAAAGCTCTGTGAGTTCAAGGCACTGGTTGAGAAAGAATCGGGGAAGCAAGTGAAGGCTCTTAGGAGCGACAATGGTGGTGAATTCATCTCTGGCGAATTCAAGGAATTTTGCAGCGCAGAAGGAATTCGAAGAGAGCTCATAGCACCTCATAACCCACAGCAGAATGGGGTTGCTGAGCGGAAGAATAGAACGATCGTAGGTGCTGCACGAGAGATGTTGCATGATCAAGGCCTACCCATTCACTTGTGGGCGGAGGCATGCAATACTGCAGTATATATGCAGAACCGTTGTCCTCACAGGATACTTGGCATGAGTACACCCAAGGAGGCGTTTTCTGGTAAGCAGCCTAATATTTCCCATTTGAGGATTTTTGGTTCACCTGTTTACATTCATGTGACGAAGGATGCCAAGAAGAAGCTGGAGCCAACTGCGGAGGTTGGGATATTTGTGGGGTACACTGATACGCCCCACAACTATCGTGTATTTTTTCGTATGGGGCCGCAAGACTCGTCGGGTGGCGACGGATATCAAATTTCAGGAGGAGAAAGCCATGCAGTGTTCGGTTGAGAGGGAGCCACACTTGCATGCAGATGAGGAGCTATTAGTTCCTAAGGATGAGCTTCAGGATGTGGATCAGCCACAAGAGGAAGTTCATGGAGTGGAAGAGACCACTCATGCAGCGCCAACCATCAGAGGGCGCAAGCGCACTACAGAAGCTAAGCGACCGGCTCAAGATGCAGAGAAGGTTGTAGGACCACCACAAAGACAGCAGGCATGTATTAGCTGGGCCACCGTATCTTATTAATCGGATACATGGCTCTGTGAGAGAAAATGTACGTGATTGTGAGCCATCCCTTTGGAAGCTGTGGAGACCCCCGCATGGGTAGATGCCATGGGTGGAAGAGTATGATTTGATTGTCGGGAATAAAAACATGGGAGATTGTCCCAAGACTGGAGGGGAAATCGTTGGTGGGTTCGCGATGGATCTACAAAGTGAAGCAGGTGGCTGAAGGGAGTGTGGAGAAGTACAAGGCAAGATTTTTTGCCCGTGGCTTCTCACAGATCGAGGGGATCGATTATGAGGAGACCTTTGCACCTGTCGCAAGGTACTCTTCCATACGGACGATCCTAGCTCTCTCAGCGCAAATGGGATGGCACATCCATCAGATGGATGTGAAGATTGCGTTTCTCAACGGAGTCATTGAGGAGGAGGTGTACATAGAGTAGCCCGAAGGTTTCAAGATCTTCAGTAGTGAGTCACATGTTTGCCGACTCAAGAGAGCACTGTACGGGCTGAAGCAAGCACCTCGTGCTTGGTACACATGGATAGACAGTTATTTCACCGGACTTGGATTCTCCAAGAGTGAGGCGGATCCTAACCTATAAAATTGTGATTGTGGTGGAGGGTAAGTCATTGATCATTGTACTTTATGTATGATCCTCGTTTTTTACGGTGATGAGTTTGGTTGGACTTTCATGCAAGGAGGATCTTGCTAGAGAGTTTGAGATGAAGGACTTGGGCCTCCTTCATTATTTTCCGGGATTGATCAGTCACATTTGGCAGCTACGTTGATGGTGGCGTTTGCTTCTCGTGCAAGTATGCCCGGGAGATTCTGGAGAGGTTCAACATGCAAGGCTGCAAGCCTGTTGATACCCCTCTTCCTGGAGGTTGGAGGAAGGGAGATGCTACTTCGGAGGAGGTAGTGGATGCCACCGTCTATCGACAGTTGGTGGGGTCGTTGATGTATTTGGTCAATACTCGACCCGATATATGCTATGCAGTTAACCAGCTTTCGCAAGCTATGGTTAAGCCCACCAAGCTCTTTTGGAAGGCGGGCAAGCATGTATTGCGCTATATCAGAGGCACATCGGGATATGGTCAGAAGGCATGGTCGGCTGAGGTGAAGCGATGTGGCTTCACGGATGCAGATTGGGCAGGGAGCCCAATGGACAGAAAGAGCACATCTGGAGGGATCTTCAGCATCGGGTCGACAACAGTTTCTTGGTACAGTAGGAAGTAGAGATCCGTGGCACTCAGTTCAGCAGAGGCTGAGTATATGGCAACAAGCTTGGCTACATGCGAGGCCATATGGATGAGGAAGATCCTGGTCAGTTGTTCGGGTCACACTTGGAGCCTACTGTGATTTATCGTGATAACCAGAGTTGCATCAAGCTCTCGGTTAATCCAGTATTTCATGACAGATCCAAGCACATCGACATCAGGTACCATCATATCAGAGACTGTGTTCAGCGGAGGATCATGCTACTATCATACATTCCTACAGAGGATCAAGATGCAGACATCTCGACGAAGGCGCTCACCAGCTGTGGAGAAAATTCTAGTACTTCGCAGGTAGGATAGGGGCGGCATAATCCTTATCTTGTTGAGAGGGAGTTTTGAGATTGCAACAAGATGATGAGCTTAGTGGAAAGAAGTCACCTTCACTAAGTGGGCCCGCAGGATATTTTTGGCGCAAAGTCTATTTTTAGACTATGTCTATTTTAGACATATGGATCATTCTATGAGTTGCAGGATGCTATTTGTGGATGGTTGGTCAAGTCGGAAAAAATATATGGACTTCTATTTTTAGACATATTGGGCGGAATCTATTTTTAGATTGCTAGTCTAAAAATAGATATGTCGAATATTATTAGCTCTTAATAATATTTGGACTCTAAACATTATCTTATTCTCTTGGAGCACTTCAGTTTGATGTGTTACATGTGGCATATGCAGTCAATGAGAAATACGCTTTTCCTAAGGGTTAGTTGAGCTATTGCATGGTTGGACTTCAAGAACTCATGTATGTATTTAGTGGAGCCGATGAGAATGCTTGGTGGAGTTGTGTTCGGTTTAACTTAGTTGAACTAGTTGTACTTAGTCTAACCGAAAAATACACTAGTGATGAGTGGTGAATTAATTAATAATTAATTCAATTAATTATTAACTCATAAATCAACTAAAGATACATCAGCTAACCGCAATGCATGGACAGCTCAATGGAGACCAGTTTAGAGGCAGTAAGAGAGTCTACTATCAGTTGTGACTATAGTTGTGCATGAGATTTGCACACACATTGATTGAGATTTCCAATGAGGATTGCGCAGTACAAGCCAGTGGGATTCAAACTTGGATCTTATCATTATTCATCTTGGATTGCGGAGTAGAGGCACGCAGACTTGTGGAGGATATTTGAACTTGTGACTTGTTCATCTCAGAGCTAGTTTTGTGTGTAGCATATGAGATAGTGCTGAGAGCTGTGAGGAGCTTTGTGCTATGTATTGTTACATGTTCTCTATCATTATAATATACAGATAGTTGGGGGTTTTCAGCTGTATGCTTTCCCCATTATATACTGTGTTATGTGTGTGCTTGATTATGTTTTAATGTGCGCATGCGACTGCTTCTATTTTCGCATATTGATGATCAATTGTAGAAGAGGTTATGTATTATGCATGAAGCTTAAATAGTGTGTAATCAGGATAATCTTGGTGAATAATTCAGCTATTATTCAAATTCCTACAGTTTGCTATTAATTTGACTCCATTTCCCAATGGTTAGGTAGATATTTCTATGGTTTCCCTTGTAGTCCTTTATTCCTACCAACATTCAGAAAATCAAACCAAATTGTCCACTCATAGCTAGCCTAAAATCCATTACAAAACAAAGCTAAATATTAAGGAGAGATCCCTCTCTGGAAATCAGGAAGGCTAGATCCTGAATCCTAAAAGAGGTTCTTGGTTACCCTTGGTTTTCTTTAACTATAAAAAAAAATCCCATGACCTAAGAATTACTAGGGTGATAACATGGCCTACCATATTTCGTGACTGCATTATCGCGGTTAGAAGTTTTCATGCTTGCCAGATATTTGATCATAAAACCTACTTGTCGTTGGAGCCAATGCGTCTTGTCATCGTTATTGGACCATTTCCAAAATGGGGCATTGACTTCATGACATGTAACCCCCACTCAGTCAAGGGGCATGGGTATATTATTGTCGTTGTTTACTATTTTACCAAGCGGGTCGAGGCGATACCTACATTCAATAACATGGGACAAACAACTGCATTTTTCTTTTTTAACCATGTGGTTTCACGGTTTGGGGTACCGTAAGTTATCGTCACAGATCCTGGAAAACATTTTCACAATCACATGATGGATGAGTTGACTGCCAAGTTAGGACTGTCACATGATATTTCTACCCCTTATTATCCACAAGCTAATGGACAAGTTGAAGCTATCAACAAGATTCTTAAGCGTATGCTTCAACGCATGATTGGGGTTCATAAATGAAACTGGTATTTGATCATGTACTCGTCTTTGTGGGCATATCGAACCTCGGTGAGAAACGCGAATGGATTTACTCCCGTTCAGTTGGTTTATCTTCTAGAATCTATCTCGCCTATACAATGTGAAATGCCATCATTGAAACTCGTGATTGACCTACTACGTGACACTTCTGAAGAAGATGCAAGTCTTTTAGATATCATCCATCTAGATGAAACGCATTGTGAAGCCGCATTAGCCAACGAATCACATAAGAGATGAATTAAGGTGCAATATGACCGCAATCTCAAGCCTCGCACCATCTTAGAAGGAGACCTAGTCTTGCTTTATGATCAAGAAGTTGGTAAGATAGTGTTAAACTATGCATGGTAAACACACACAAGGAAATGAGATAAGAGTGAGTTATTTTTCTACTAAGCATAGATGTAATTTTATATTACATTGGTGTGACTCTTGGATTCCACATTCCAAGGTCACTTGGACTCCTCTTTGACTGTTCGCCTTCCACACCTACCCATAGAGGATTAGGCTTCCAACATTCCCCCCCTTAATCTGAAGGGGTATGTGTGAGTCCAAGAAGAGAGTTGTAATATAAATCTAGATGGTCTTCAAGGTTAAGAATTCATTAACTCTGTAATAAATGACACTTAAACCCTAGCTTAGCTTCACCTCCTCATTTTCAGCATAAATACTGCATTTGAACTCATTATCTTGTTGGCATTTGATGACTCTTTGAAGTAATACATAGCCTCTTGGAAGTTGAAAATGAATTGATGTCTTGGAACTTTTGGATGCCTTGATTTGTTTGATGATGGAGGAGTCTAGATCACTGGATCCCTGAGCTTGGTTTTTGATGAAGTGCTCCTAATCTGTTATTGTTATTTCCTGTTTCATTATGTTTCCACCTTTCTATGTTGCAGTAGAATAAAATTTTTAGGCTAAGAAATGTTGTTTGAAAGCACCTTAGTTTTGTTTATTCTTCAGTGCCTTAATGTTTTCTTCTGCTAGGACATTTTAGAGAATTATTAATTTCTCTCTAGACCCCCTAAGCTTTTTTATTTCATAAATAGTTGAATACAGCTGGTATCAAGCATGACTTATGGTTATCCCTGCTTACTTGCTGCCACTAAAACACTATTTTTGAAGTCTCTCTCTAAAGTACCATTCTTTAAAGTCTACCAAATAGGTTTTGTTTCGATCATACCCTTTGTACTTGCTTAACTAATTGTTTTAGAGATATTCATAACTATAATCAAGGATTTTTAGGAGTTCCCTCTTCTCCGATTACAGTTATATGTGTGTCTTAAGTGTTTTCTGTCCTTGAAAATGAAATCACAAGAAATTAAATGAGTTTCTCACCTTCTATATTTCATTGGAAAAGTTTTTCTTGAATAATTATCTGCTTTAGTTGAATCAAAGAATTTATGGTTTTCCCTATCTATTGATTACCTCTTCATGTTTATGATATTTAAGTCCCTTTGTTGAGAAGTACATATGATAAAGGATTCTTGATTTCCCTTTACCCTACTTTTCATTCTTACAATTGATGTCCATCTCATTACCCTTAAAACTTGAAGATCCATTGGCCAAGTTAGATTTTCATTATGATGCTCCCTGATCCATTGATGAACTTATCATGACTTCCATTAGACTACATTTCCCAATGACTTAGAGATTTCCTCATTCTACCTATGCTTTTTTATCATTATACCAAACCAAAACCAACAACCAAACCTCACACTTAATAACTAGCCTAAAATCAACCCTATAAAGCAAACAAGTTCATATCCTTTGTAAAACAAATAGAGAGATCCCTCTCTGAGTCTAGGAAGGCTAGGTCTTAGGACTCCAAAGACTGGTTTCATGTTACCCTGTCATTTGGTATACCAATCTGCTAAATCACGAGAACCTAACATTCTGGCGTTCACGGTGGGACTTCTGAGTAAGTTCATGCTTAAATATCCCTTAAAAGATTTAGAAACCATTGACAAATAGTATCTAGTGATTAATCTGCCACCTCATCTTCAAAACCTAACATTCTAGCGATCACGGTGGGACCTTCTGAGTACATAGTTTCCTGAATACATCTTAAGACTCATTAGACCCTCAATTAGACTTATAAAATCCAGTGAATCTGCCACCTCATCGCCACACTAACATTCTGGTGATCACGATGGGACCTTCTGAGTTACTAACAACATGAGTACTTCTTAGAACTCCAAAAACCATTATCAAATCATAGAGAACTCAACTGATAGCCATAGAGTAGACTTTGTTTGTTTCACCATCTTAGCTAAATGATGATTCGGGTATAAGAAACTCTTACAAACCTTAGGACTACATTAATAAACTCAAAAAACCCAAAAAAAATCCCTAGATTGGTTTTTTGTCAATTACTAGTGGTGGACCATACACATTTACCTTCAAAACAACTAAAAATTTCCACCTGGAGATTTCAATAACCCCAATAGGCCTATTAATTCACTAGTTCTTTTATATTCCCCTAATATTGTATCAAATTAGTCCTAAGAATTTTATAAGCCTAGTCCCATATTTTAGAAGTTTACTAAATATTGTGAGAGGTCAACCTTCTGAAAAACAGTCCTAAAACTTTCAGCCTCTCCAAAATTTTGAGTTTGAAATTTGGCTTCACATGGGATCAATACCAAACCTCATCCAAACCCTAATCCTCCTACTATAGTTTATGATCCAAAAAATATATTGTGGAAAAATTCTAAAGCTGGAAATTTAACTACTGATAGGACTATCCAAAGAATAAGATCTGTCCCTAAAAACCTTACAGTCTTGAAAGATCCTCAGTTTGACTTGTTCCATTCAAAGAACCTATTTAGAACCAAGTCACATAGTGATATTAACCAATCTGACTTTGAGCCCATAGATTCGCAGTAGAGTTTCAGCAGAGAAGCATATCCTTCCTCTCCTCCTGATTTTCAGCTTCTCCATCACTTTAGCTCCTTCCATAAAAAATCTGGTCATAATCAGTTTGTTGGTCCAAGTACTTCCACCACACCCATCCATACTTCCACTCTTCAAAACACTCCATTTCATTCCACTTTCCCTTCCACAAATCCGCCTCTTGTAAATCTTCCATTCGCTTCTATCATGGCAACATGGTATGCTCCATTAGTGTTACCACAACCTCTGGTTCCTTTACCAAATGATTATCAATCCAGAATTCCCCATTTCACTGGACCTGAATCTACTACTGCCCAACAACATGTAGATAAAATGGATGATGCCTTTGATTATATGGAAATATAAGAAGTGACCATTATGATGAGAATATTTGCCCAAATTTTAGGAGGAGAAGCCAAAAAATTGTTTAAAAGCTTAACTCATAATAGCATAAATGATCTCCCTTCTTTATACCAAACATTCATAAAAAAATGGGAAATTAAAAATAACCCTCTCCAAATCCTTTCAGAATATAGAAACCTTAAAAGGAATGTTGGAGAAAGTGTCCAAGATTATTGCACTAGATTCAATAGTGTTTACAATGCACTTCCCCCAAACATGAAACCTCCACTAGGCTTAGCCTTAACAAAATTTCCATAGGGCTTGACCCAGACATGGCTTATCAGTTAAGATAAAGAGACCCATTGACTTTAGAAGACATGTAGAGGGGAGCTATAACTGTAGAGGCAAATTTGATTGAGAAAAGAGCTAGGTTAAAATCAAAAAAAAGAGTTACATACAAAGATGAAAAAATGGCCTCAACTTCATCATCTGATGCCAAAATTGATAACTTAGTGAGGGTAATGGAAATAATGATGGAAAAGATAAACTTAACAGAAAGAATATCTCCTAGGGAGAACCAAGTGAATCCCCAAAACAAAAATAGAAAACCAAATTTCATAAGAGATCCTATTCAAAATAGACAAAGAGATAATGACCAACAAATTAGGCCTCCTTTCCAAGAAAACTATGTAAATGAAGAAGAAGAAAGGGATACAAAAAGGTTGGAAGAAAATCATGTAAATCTGATAGGATCTGACACTGAGGGTGATGCTTTCCTCACTGAAGAAGAACAAGGATTCTTCTCCTCATAACAAACTGAAAACAACCATGAGGATTCTGAAGATTATCAATTGGGGTTTGAAAATGATATAATGGAGGTCCGGAGACAATATGATCTTAGAAGCAAAAAGAACCAAGGGGCCTCCAACAATAATAACACTGAAAATGTTGTTAGGAAAATCTCAGGAAATCTTCCTAAAAAGACAGAAAACACTACCAACAATGTGGCTAAGAAAAATGACTTAAACAATGACAAAACCAGTCATCCAAGTGTTGACAAAAGCTACCCTAGCACTTCTGCTAGTGGCCCTAAGAAATCTGTCCAAAATAACAGTCCTAATAAAACTCAGCAAATCAGAATTGTTGAAAATACTATATTTGACAAATCAAATGTAAATATGTCAAAAACACTAGTCCCGTTCAGCCTTGACGGAGAAATTGCCAAGATCAAAATTAGCATACCCTTAGCCTAATTAGTAACCCAGGATGTATATAAAAATCAAGTTTTGAAAGCTTTGAATATAGGAAATGATAATGATACTTTAAACTTGACAGATTATAAACCAGAATTGTTGTTTGGTCCTGAAGTAGAAGTAAAATACCAAGGATCCATCCCTCCATTCTATGTTAGCTTAAATATACATGATAAAATCTTACACAATGTCATGCTATACTCTGGTGCCTCTCACAACCTCATGCCAAAAGTAGTGATGGAGAGATTAGGCCTAGAAATTACTAAACCTTACAAAGACCTGTATTCCTTTGATTCAAGCAGGGTCAAGTGCTTAGGTCTGTCAATCTGGCACAAATTCCTACTAAGGGTCTAGTTATGGACATACTTGTTGCTGACATTCCCCCAAAGTATGGCATGCTTCTATCCAGATCATGGGGAGCCAAACTTCAGGGGAGCCTTTAAATGGACATGTCTTGTTCAACCATTCCAGTCTTTAACCAAACAAGAAGGTTATACAGGGAATCTCATATGAAATATATGGTAACTAACATAGATAGGCCAAACAACACTCTTGTTTATTCCATTCATTCAGATCTTGATTCATTTATCTTGTTTAATGAAGATGAAATCAGCACACAAGAAAATGAAAATGAAAAAGGGTTAAGCCCACTGGAACAGCCAAATTTTCCCTCAAATGAAAAAATAGCAGCTCAAACTTTAGCAGCCTTAAACTGCCAAATGAGGATAAATATGAGATAGAAACACTTTGGAACATGAGCTTTGATGGCTCTTGTGGAAAAAATGGTTCTAGAGCTAGTGTATGGATACATAATACAAACAAAAGACATTCCTACAAACTTGATTTCCAATGCATTAATACATTGCAGAATATGAAGCTCTCCTCCTTGGCCTACATTTGCTCAAAGATTTAGGAGCCAAGAAAATATCAAACCAAGGAGAATCAGAACTGATTACTAGGAAAATAAAAGGGGAGTATTCAGCCAAAAACCCAAGATTAAGAGAATATAGGAATGCTGCCCTAGATCTCCTGAAAACTTTTGAAAAATATGAACTCGCTTTCATCCCTAGAGCTCAAAATAACCTTGCAAATGAGCTTGCCCTTGCTGCCATCAATTTTCAAATGCCCCATGTAAATGAACTATTCACTGTCAAATTAAAAAATAGGCCTACAGTCCCTGACAATGAAAACTATTGGCAAGTGTTTGAAGGAGATAAACACATTGATGATTTTCTGCAGTATGAAAATGATTTTGATATACCAACTCCTAGCTCAAGCCATAGAGAAGATTGTTTTGATGAAAAAAAAATCTCTAAAACAGAGTTTTCCTCTACTGCTGATATAAACCAATTTGAACATATTTATAAGGCATAATTAATTGACAACCTAGACCAAAAAGACCTTGGGTTTTACAATGCAAAGATGATTCAATACCAAGAGGCCTTACACCATTAGAGGAACTTTTTGACTTCAATGATGTAGCTAAAAAACCAAAGATGGAACTTAAAGAAAATGATGTAGAAGAACATAACATAGGCAACATGAATGAACCCAAAATGATCAGGTTATCCAGCACTCTTCCCACTCATATAAAATAGGAATATATTGAACTTTTCAAAGAGTTTGGAGATGTGTTTACATGGGGATACAAAGATCTGAAATCATATGATACCAGCATTATTCAACACAAAATTCCTCTTAAGGAAAATCAGAAACCTTTCAAAAAAAAACTAAGGAGGATAAACCTTGTTTTATTACCTTTAGTTGAGAAAGAGATCAAAAATATGTATGATGCTGGGATCATAGTTCCCCTTAGATACTCACAATGGGTTTCCAACCTTGTATCTGTCAGGAAGCAGACCAGGGAAATTAGGATTTGCATTGACAAAATATGAACAAATCCTCCCTGAAAGATAATTATCCCTTGCCTATGATGGATCACATACTCCAAAAGGTGGTTGGATCTAAGAGAATATCACTCTTGGATGGTTTTTAGCCTACAACCAAATGCTAGTACTACCAAGTGATCAACACAAAACTGCTTTCACCACACCTTGGGGTAAATTCATGTATGTTAAAATGCAATTTGGTTTGATGAATGTAGGAGCCACATTCCAAAGGGCCATGGACATATATTTTTCAGAATACATAGGCTATTTCATAATCATTTACCTTGATGACATCACTTTTTTCTCCAAAACTGACAAAGAACACTTAGTTCAGTTGAGAAAAGTTTTGAGAAATGTAGGAAATATGGCTTATCCTTGAATCCAAAGAAAACACTATTTTGTCTCTAGGAAGGAAAAATATAGGCCACATAATCTCTGAAGAAGGAATCAAAGTAGATCCCAAAAGAGTTGAAGGCATATTGAAAATCAGCCATCCTAGGAACCTCAAAGAATTGCAATCTTTCATTGGGAAGATCAACTTTTTGAGAAGGTTCATCCCTAACCTTGTTGAAATTTTAAGGAATATCACAAACATGCTCAGAAAGGAAACAAAAGTTAAATAGACCTTGGAATCCAAAGAGTCATTTGAACTAGTAAAACAAGCTCTCACTCAAACACCAGTTCTTATTAGTCCTGATTTCACCAAAGACTTCTACATTTTTTCATTTGCATCTGAGTACACCATTGCTGCAATGTTGTTGAAAATAAATAAATTGGGCCAAGAACAACCAATATCCTTCTTCAGTAAAGCCTTAAGAGATGCTCCACTCAAATATAACATCATGGAGAAACAAGCCTTAGCCTTGATAAAAGCATTGAAATACTTCCGAGTATACATCTTACACTCTCATATCATTGCTTTTGTCCCACATACAGTTGTTAAGGACATTCTAAATCAAGACCCTGATGGTAAAAGGGGAAAATGGATTGCTATTATTTTAGAATATGATTTATAAATCAGGCTTACCAAGCTGATTAAAGGACAAGGATTAACAAAACTCATGGCAGAATCAAATTTCCAAGCATTAGATATTAATATGGTTGATGTTTTAGAAGAACATGAAGAATTCACTGCTTCATACATTGAAGAAATATTTCTGAATTCATCTTGGTATGCTGATATCATATATGTGCTTCTTTATCTCAATACCCCTCCTTCTTTATCAAAGACTAAAGCTATATTATTAAAAAAAAAAGCTTTAAATTACTGCATTTTAGATGGAGTGTTATATTGGAAAAATGCTATTGGCATATTGATTAAATGTTTGCTTGAGAATGATGCAGGAAAGATCATGCATGAGTTGCATGAGGGAGAGTGTGGAGGACACCTTTACTGGAAAGCAATAGAAAAAAAATTCTTAGAGTTGGATATTATTGGCCCACCCTTTTCCCTAATACCCAAAAACTAGTCATGACTTTCCATAAGTGCCAAAATTTTTATGGCAAGAGAAAACTCCAACCTTTACCTTTGCATCCCATTAGTATTGAGGCTCCCTTTCAGCAATGGGGTTTAGACTTTATTGGAGAAATTCACCCAAAATCATCTGCCCAACATAAGTGGATCCTTACTGCCACAAATTATTTTACCAAATGGATAAAGGCTATCCCTTCTAGAAATGATACTGACTCAGTCATTCTCAAGTTCCTTGAGACCAACATATTATCTAGATTTGGTTGTCCTAGAAAGATCATTACAGATAATTTTGCTACCTTCAAATCCAAAAGAATGGTTGAATTCTGCTATAAATATCATTATATATTGGGGCACTCCACAACTTACTACCCTCAAGGAAATGAACTTACTAAATCCTCCAACAAAAGCCTGATCAACATTATCAAATTACTGCATGGCACAGTAAGCTAGTTCATGCTTTATGGGCTGATAGACTAACCACCAATAAATCAATCAATATTTATCCCTATCCATTGGTATATGGCATGGATGCAGTCTTCCCAACATCCTTGGGAGTTCCAGTCATGAAACTCCTCCAAGAAGTACAATCATAATAAAATGACATGCATAGAAGGTTGAATCAAACTATTCATTTACAATAGTCAAGAGAGGAGATTTATAAAATAACATAATCAATACAAGACATCATCAATAATATCTTTGACAGAAGGACTAAAGCTAATAATCTCCAAGTTGGAGACACAGTCTTGAAATGGGATTCTAGAAAGGAAGATAGAGGTAAACATGGAAAATTTGAAAATTTGTGGAAAGGGCCTTAGATCATTCACTCAATCAGGGGTCATAATGCTTTCTTTTTACAGGGGCTAAATGGAGAAGAATTATTTGGAGGTACTTTCAATGGCAGGATGCTCAAACACTATTTCTGTTAAGAGTCCTAGTTTCAAAGTTTTCATTCATTGTACATAAACATTGCATGAGAAAGTCACAGAAAATTTAAAAATAAAATAAAAGAAAGGAAAAAGAGGGTAGATTCAAAAGAGGTATAGCCCCATACCCAAAAAATAGTACTACTGAAAGTGTGCAAGCCTAAATGCCACTACTGATTCAAAAATAATATCTTTTTCAGTCATCTAGCCTAATCATGGCTGAACATGCTTTGAATTTATGTTGATAAGTTAGTGAAAACAATGATTGTCAAAGCCATTCAAACTTGACTCATCCAAGAAGATAGATTAGGAAATGAAAAATACTGGTTCTGCATGCTCGAAATAGAACCAAAGAGAAAGATGAAGATGCATTTCAAATGATAAATTATAGCCCTTATCTTTCTATTCTACTTTTATGCAAAATAATGTTTGTGTGCAGCTTGTTCCAAATGCCACAACCATGGTAAGTCAGACTGCCTAATCTTGATTTGAACCATGCTTTAATTTTTATGTCAAAAGTTTAGAGAATCAAGACTGGCATACAGCTTAATCTTGGTTGTCAAATAGTCTAGGTAGAGAATAAAAGAGTTCACTAGTTTAATCTGAACTCTTGGAAGAAACAAGGGTAGAAGTAGGTAGTTTATTTCTGTTTTCCAAAATAAAAATGTCAAGAGTTTGTCAGTCCAAGTGCACTCAAAGAAGAAAAAATGTTAGGACAAGTAGGTTGGGTAGGTATAAATGTTGTTGAAAGAATCACATATTGTAGATTATTAAGATTATCACTCCAAAAGAAATATCAGCAAGTGAAAATAAGGAGAAATCTACCCAATGGAAAAAGACAGTGGTCTACAAAAACTCAGAGATTTGATAAACTAAAATTTCTGGACACCTCCAAAAGGGAGCTGCCCTCCCCAAGTGAAGCCACTATTATTCATCAGTATTTTTTGCTGATATCAAAAGATGACTAAGTTATGATCCTAGATCTCCAAATATTGTGAGTTTTGGAAATCTCACTGCCTTCATTATCCAAAGTTAAACTATTTTCACTAAATTTCCTCCTATTTTCCCTCTTAAAAGGTTTTCCCCACTACTACAAAGGAGGAATTCATTATATGGGCCTGTTTGCCTCATTCCACTACCTTACCCTCACCCTCATTCATGGTCTTTTTCCTCTAAAAATCCCATTTATTCCTTTCTTCAAAACCCTCATAAAACCCTCCTTCATTCATCTTTCTCCTCTGACATATTAAAAAATATAAAGAACTCCCTTTTTTATATTGTTTAACGCTAAATTTTATCCTATCGGGTCCTTTAATTTTATTATAAAACCTTGTTTTATGTTAAAAATCCACTCTTTAATGAAATAGGCCTTAAGCCCTTTTTCGCTTAGCCCCAGCCCCTTTTACCCATGAAACCCCAATCTTCCGCTTATCCTTAAGCTCTTTTCCCCGTGGAAAATACACCTACGCCTTTCATTTTATGAACCCCCGCAAACCTTATAAAGTTCTCCTTTCAGTGAGGGGAACAACCTCTCATTTGGAAAATATATAGGAGGATTTTTTCATACATTCCCAGATCAGATCAGCCACCTCCAATCATCTATCAAGTTGCAGAGATTATTCAGCCCTAGGGCCATATTTGTATCTTTTGCATTTTGTCTATTTTAGGAACCCTTCCCAGGTTACCTTGGAAATGTGCTTGGGAGCTTAGATCTCTACTCCCAACATTTTATGAGCCATACATTAGCAGATCTATTTTTTTGTACATTTCCAGTAGCAGTGTACCTTCTAAGACTGCGTTCTCTGGCATTCTGCTATGTAGCAGCATTTCATATTTGGCATATGTATTCATGGGAGGCTTGTTTTCCTTGATCATTCGAGTTGTGCCCATTTTTATTATACCTATTTGCTGCTGATTTACATAATAAATGGCTCCATGGTTTTCATACATTATGGTGTAATGTTATTCACTTCTATTTCCAGTATTTTTTTCTATATTCTTGTCTTTTTCATTTTGGAACATTACAGATTAGGTGTCCAACATATAGGAACAGAGAAATTTGAACCATTATGGCACGTCCCATACATTGTGAAGCGCATTATGGCTAGGGTTTTGTTGGGGTTCCTGAGTTTTGATAGATTGGCTAACCAAAAGACAAGACAACATCAGAACCAATCTTTAGAGTTCCAAGATCTAGTCCTCCTATTCTTAGAGAGGGATCTCTCAAATTTACTTGTTTGCAAAGGTTTATCTTGTTTGCTTTTAAGTATTGATTTTAGACTAGTTATTAAGTTAAGGTGTTTGTTTGGTTTGTTTGTTTGGTTGAATTGGCACAGTAGAATATGAAAGGTCTAGGTAGTATAGATAGAAAGAAGAAGTGTAAGTTTCATTGGGCATTGGATTCAAGAAGAGGTTTATGACAAACTCATCAATGGATATGGGATATCAAAGGGAAAATCTAACTTGGCCACACGATCCTTTAGTTTTGTGAATGAGATGGACATTAATGATTTGGAAGGAGAAATTGAATTCTCGACAAAGGGAACTTAAAAACATAACTTGAACATAAAGAGGCATTTGATAGACAGGGTTAACCATGAATTCTACAAACCACTCTTTAAGCAAATAATGACTTCAAGACGACTTTTAAAATGAAATCTAAGATTCGGGAGCACATCCTATTTCCTCAAATATTTTATTTCAAAGGACTTAGAAAACATGAAAGATTCACTGATAATTGTATTCATAGAAGAGGGAACACCTAACACATCTATGATCACAACTATAAAGACCTTTAAAAAAATTATTCAAGCAGGGACAAAGGGTATGATCGAAACAGACCTCCTTGGCTAACTATAAACAATGGTACTTCAAAGGGAGACTCCAAAAACAGTTTTCAAGTGGTAGCAGATAAGCAGGGAAAACCATAAATCATGTTGGAACCAACTATTTGAACTATTTGAGAAATAAACAAGCATAAGGGTTCAAGAGAATGATTAAAGACTCTAAGATACCATAGCAGAAGAAAACATAAAATAGTGTAGGATAAACAGGTCTAAGGTGCTTCGAGGAGTCATTTCTTAGCCTAAAATTTTCATCCTACTGTAATAAGAATTTATGAAACATAATGAAAATAGGAAAAACAGAAAATAGTTCAGAATACATCACCAACAGCCAGGGTCAGGGATCCAATGATAGAGACTTCTCAAGAACAAGCATGTCCAAACATAATCCAGCTTCCAAGACTTCAATTTCTTCTTCAACTTCAACAGACTATGTATTATTTCAGAGAGTTTCAGTGTTACAACTAGTGACCAACCAACCCTTCACAATGTTCTCCTCAAGGATATTTTATAGTAAAATGAGGAGGTGGAAGAGTTCCTAGGGTTGAAGTGTAATTAATTCTATACTAAATGCAACTCCTAGCCTTGAAAACCATGCAAGGCATAAGGCAGGAAAGCATTTAATTCTAACTTTGTTTTATTTACTTTGTTTTTGCTTTTTTTAGGCTTAGTGGGTAAAAAGATTGACTTTAGGCACATTCTTATCTTTTACAATAACTTTACTGATAGTTTAAAATATGTTCTTTAGTTTGAAATGACTGTTCAGTTGTCTTTAGGCAAATATCTTCTGACTAGGCAATAACGATGCCTTCATTTGATTTATTGAGGCTGCAGGTGGCACTTTGGTAGCTAAAGAGGATAAATAGCCTCTGATGTGGTAGTGGAGGCCTCCTTTACTGATATAACTCTCTATTTTAACTTAAAACACTTTTAATTTTCTTTTGGTCTGTGTTTAGGCTTAATTAGCCTTGATCTTCGTCTTCGGTTCTTCATTCTCTAATACTGTCTTTATCTCTTTAAACCTGAGGATTAAAACCTTGATCTTCAAGCTTTAGGCATTAATCCCTTTATTGTTAAATTCTTCACTCTGATTGTTGTGTAACCAACTCCAAAAATAGAAGAAATGAGATATAAACACCTTAGAAATAAGCCACTTTGAGGGGGCAACCTCTAATACATTACATGAATGATCAATTCTTGGATGATACAATTTACAAAACCTCCTTCCTATATATAGGAGTCCATGGGGCCATAATGTAATCCTAGCCGACCTAACAATAATAATTTAAGGGCACAATAATAACAAAATGGGGTTTACAAGGGTACAATAATAAAAATAAGGGGGTTACACTAACAACAATAAGGGACTATACTAGTAATATAGGGACCTAACATGCCCCTCTCCTTCAAAAAAGTGTTGTCCTCAACGCTTGAGTAGCTCTGGGTGCTTTTGTATAAAATTCTCGTCCTCCCATGTAGAATCCTCGGTGGGTAAGTTCTTCCACTTGATGAGATACTCTGAAATTGATCGATTCCGTAGTTGTCGAGTTCTTGTTTCCGTGACCGCTTCCGGCTCCAATATGATTTTTCCTTCCTCATCAAGTTCTGGCAATATTGTTTGAACTGGAATATTTTCACCTATAACCTTCTTTAAGCACGAAACATGGAAAACTGGATGTACTCGCGAAGAAGCAGGAAGCTCCAATTTGTAAGCCATAGTACCAATCTTTTGCAACACCTTGTAAGGACCATAGTACTTTGGCAATAATTTATTATCCTTCTTAGCTTGCTTGAGGGACATTTGTTTATATGGTTGTAGCCGTAAAAATACCCAATCTCCTACTTCAAAACTTCTCTCGCTGTGATGTTGATCTGCCTGTTGTTTCATTCGATTTTGTGCCAAATTAAGGTTATCCTTTAAGAGTTGGAGAACTTCTTGCTGATGCTCGATGTGATCTTCCACTGCTTGAACCTTCGAATTTTCCCTTAAAGATGATGTGATGGATGGTGGATGATATCCATAGAGTGCCATAAATGGGGTCATTTTTGCTGCAGTATGGAAGGAAGTGTTATACCACCATTCAGCGAGAGGTAACCACTTGACCCATTGTGTTTGTTTATCGGATACAAAACAACGAAGATATCCTTCCAAACATTTATTTACTATCTCAGTTTGACCATCAGATTGAGGATGATAAGATGAGCTATGAGCTAATTGAGTACCCAAACAAGAAAATAACTCCGTCCAAAAATTTCCAGTAAAAATGGGATCTCTGTCACTCACAATAACCCTTAGGCTTCCATGTAGCTTTTGAATTCTGTCCATAAATGTAGTAGCAACTGTACTTGCTTTAAATGGAAGAGATAATGCACAAAAGTGTCCATACTTGGTAAGTCTATCAACTACCACCATGATGACACTCTTTCCTTCAGACTTAGGTAAACCTGTGATAAAATCCATTGAAATCTCCTCCCAACGTTGACTTGGAATGGATAAAGGTTGTAGAAGTCCCGGGGTCTTAATTGTCTCCACTTTATTCTGCTGGCAAACCAAACATTCCGCAACAAAATTTTGAATATCAGATTTAAGGCCATCCCAAAAAAAATCTTTCTTCACCCTGTGGTAAGTTTTTAAAAATCCTGAGTGTCCTCCTAAAGGAGAAGTGTGCGATTCCAGAAGAATCTTTTGTTTCAGTTGGGAATTCTTACAAAGATATAAGCGATCTTTGTACCATAAGGAATCATTTTTCCAACTAAATGTATCAGATGTACTAGGATCTTGCCGCAACTTTTGAATGAGTGTCCATACATCTTTGTCCTTCTTCCATTCATCTCTTGCTTCGGTTATCCAATCTGGTTGGATAATAGAAATGGCACAAAGCAATGCTTCCACCTCTTCATTCTTTCTTGATAGTGCATCTGCAACAACATTAAGCTTTCCTTTTTTGTAGATTATTTCAAAGTCATAACCCAACATCTTTGTGACCCATTTTACTGCTCTTCTAAAGATAGTCTTTGTTCCAAAAAGTTTTTAAGACTATCATGATCAGTTTTTACCTTGAAGTGTCTTCCCATTAGGTAAGTTCTCCATTTCTTTAGTGCATGCAGTATTGCTAACATTTCCTTCTCATAAATAGGTTTCTGTAAATACTTTCCTTTGATTGGACGACTTTCAAAAGCAATGGGTCTTCCTTCCTGCATTAAAACTGCACCAATTCCATTTCCTGAGGCATCACATTCCAAAATAAAGGTTTTTGTGAAGTCTGGTGTAGCTAAGACCGGTGCTAGGCACATTGCCTCTTTAAGACGTTCAAAGGCCTTAGTTGCTTGAGGAGTCCATGAAAATGCATCTTTCTTCAATAATGTTGTTAGAGGTGCTGCTATTCTCCCATAATTCTTAACAAACTTGCGATAATACCCTGTTAACTTGAGAAATCCTCGCAACTGCTTTATGGTTGTGGGGACTTTCCATTCCTTAATGGCTTTAATTTTGTTAGGGTCTACTTTAACACCCTCGTGAGATACAATATGACCCAGATATTCCACCTCTTGTACTCCAAAGAAACATTTGGATGTTTTTGCATATAATTGTTTCTCCTGCAATAGTTTGAGCACCTGTCAACATGTTCAACATGATCCTTCCAAGACCTGTTGTAGATTAGTATATCATCAAAAAATACTAGCACAAATTTTCTAAGGAAGGGTTTGAAAATGGAATTCATCAACCCTTGAAATGTAGAAGGTGCATTGGTAAGGCCAAAAGGCATGACCAAAAATTCATAATGACCCTCATGAGTTCGAATTGCTGTTTTTGGAATATCTTCGGTCTTCATTCTAATTTGATGATATCCTGAACGAAGATCCAACTTGGTAAAATAAATTGCTCCATGTAATTCATCCAATAATTCATCAATCACAGGAATGGGAAATTTGTCTTTAATGGTGAGCTTATTGAACTCCCTATAATCGGACACATTCGCCATGATCCATCCTTCTTGTGTACCAATACTACAGGAGCAGAGAAAGAACTTTGACTAGGTTGAATTATACCCGCCTCTAACATTTCTGCAATCATACGTTCAATTTCGCTCTTTTGGAAGTAAGGATATATATAAGGCCGATGTTTGGAGGAACACTTCCCGGAATCAAATGAATAGCATGATCATGATCACGAATAGGTGGGAGTCCTTTGGGAGTTTCAAACACCTTGGAATGATTGTCCAAGACTTGTTGGAGATCTGCAGAAATAGATGATTTTGATGTCGGAACTTCTAGTGAGCATAATTGTGCAATTACGCCTCGTTGTTCTTTATTTAGAATCTTTTTCATGACATTAGAGCTTATTATCCTTCCTGGATTCCCTTCAATACCCCGTAATTCGACTTCCTTTCCTTTTGAAAAAAATTTCAAGAAAAGTTCTTGAAAATTAAAAGCTACCGTCCCCAAAGATTGTAACCATTGTACTCCTAGTACAACGTCAGCACCTCCCATAGGAATGACAAGCATTGGACTAGTCAATACATATTCCCCCATGGTTAACTTGATATTATGGCATTTTCCAGAGCAATTTATAGTTCCTCCATTTGCAACCATCACTTGACATTCTGGTGCTGGGTATAGGAAACAATTTAATTCCTTGGCTACCTTACAATGAATAAAATTATGGGTGCTACCTCAATCAATCAACACTATTACCCTTTTCTTCTTGATCTGTCCTACTATCTTGAGAGTTTGAGGAGTGGTAATTCCGACCAGTGCATTACATGATATGGTCAGATTCATTTCTTCCTCTTCTATGGCTGGTTCCTGGTGTATATCCTCTTCTTTTTCATTTTCTTCTTCTTCTTCACAATCTATGTAAAATAATTTCTTTTCAGCACACTTATGACCTTTAGTGTATTTGCTATCACAACTGTAGCAAAGCCCTTTTGCTCTTTTTTCTTCCAATTGTTGTGGTGTCAACCTTGTAGGTTGTGGAAATCTAGGTGTAGAAACACTTCCTTCTTTATAGAATTGAGTGGTAGGCTTCTTTGTCGCCATAATTTTACATTCAACTTTTCTTGCCAACCTGAATGCCTTCTCCAATGAATCAGGTTCCAGAACGCGAACTTCATGTTGAATGTTATCCTTTAAAGTGCCTATGAAGAGATCAATCCTGTGTTCCTGTGGAATATCAGTTACCCTTATATTCAATTTTTGGAAGTCCTCAATGTGCTGCCCCACTAAACCCTTTTGTTTGAGATTTATCAATTGGCTAAAGAAGGTGTTTCTCTTTGTATCCTCATAATGTGCTATCATTTCCTCAGTAAAAATTGACCAAGTGACAATTTTTTTATGGGAGCAAAGCCATCGATACCATACAAATGTATTTTGTTATAAATGTAAAGTTGCAATGCGTACCTTTTGTGTGTTTTGCACGTTATGGAGATCAAAATATTGCTCCATCTGTAGTATTCATGTTACAGGATCCTTTCCATCAAACTTCCTCATATCCATCTTTGGAATATGGTGGTTCTTCCCGCCAACATTAGAGTTTATGAAATCACAATTAACATTTATTTTGTTCTCATCATGAGGTTCTTCTACTATCTTTTCACCATTAGGAAACCTTTCTTGTATAAACTTTGTCAAACCTTCCATGTCTGCTTTAAGAAAATTCTTCATGTTTTCCATTTTCTCATCGATCTTAGTTTCCATGTCATCAATCTTAGCTTCCATGCCCACTTCCATGCCATCCATCTTAGCTTCCAAACCAATCATCTTAGCTTCCACACCTTTCTTTAAACCATCCATCTTAGTTTCCACGCCTTTCTTCCAAACTTCCATTTCATTTTTTGTTGTTCTTTGCGAGAGCGAAATTTGCTCTTGTAATTTTGATATGTCATGTTGCCATTCTTCATCTTCATGAGTCATAGTAGAGACTTCTGAAGGCTTAATGGGTGTTGAATTCTTTTTAGGGGCCATTTTAGAATCCAATACTGATATCTATTCTACAATATGCCCTTGGGATCAATTTAACTTGATTATTCAAACAAGACTTGTGCAATTTTGAAAAAATACACACCTTTTTCTTGCTTTGAGGAGCTCGATATTGAAATTGTATTATCTCTGTGATTGTAGATCTTCAATATCTGAAATTAAGCACTGTAGTAGCCCTATGAATTTTCTTTTTAATGCCACAGGTATGACCTGATTTGGATTCTCCAAGACAAATTTGTGTCCAATCTCCCACAATGACCTAATTATGGACTGGTTCAGTAGAGCGAACTTGTACGACTTGCCACGTGTCACTGTTTCATCCTTTGTCTCTGAAATTGATAGCCAATAAACTACATTCTGTGTACTTGTGACCAATTTTTACGGCACTCCAATCCGATGCCCAGAGAGAGAGTTATTGAACTTTTCCCACGATCACCTCTTTGAGATGCAATTCAGGAGCCTGACAAAGCACTACCTTCCACGGATCATATCTCAAAAAATATTGCGAACCAAGCTCTGAAATTATTTGACGAATTTCCTCAGGATTTCCGCTTCGCACCATATGAATTTCAGATTCTTAACCTTCGTAGAAAAAAATTTATAGCGAAAATGCCACGATGACCTGTTTAGGAGCTTGAACACAGACCTAACTTCCACAGATGATATCTCCAAAACTATTGTGAACCAAGCTCTAAAATTTTTGGACAAGATTCCTCAGGATTTCGGCTTCGCACCCTAAAAATTTCAGCTTCTGAAACTTCGTAGAAAAAAAGTTATAGCGCAAATGCCACGATGACCTATTTGGAGCAGCGAAACCCTAGAATCCAAAGCTCTGATACCAAATGTTGTGTAACCAACTCCAAAAATAGAAGAAATGAGATATCAACGCCTTAGAAATAAGCCACTTCGATGGGGCAACCTCCAATACATTACATGAATTATCAATTCTTGGATGATACAATTTACAAAACCTCCTTTCTATATATAGGAGTCCATGGGGCCATAATGTAATCCTAGTGGGCCACAATGTAATCCTAGCCGACCTAACAATAATATTTTAAGGGCACAATAATAACAAAATGGGGGTTACAAGGGTACAATAATAACAATAAGGGGGTTACACTAACAACAATAAGGGACTATACTAGTAATATAGGGACCTAACACTTATACACTTTGTTGTTCTGTCTTCACTGGCACAAATGGTTTTCTGTCAGTTGGTGGGTTTGCAGGTACGATTGATGTTCATGACGCATCAATCCATTTTAGAATTCACCCTGTATGGCTTCCCATTTTTATTGATAGGTTACAGAGTCGTCACTCTGCACTGAAGTGTCACCTCTGTGACTGTAAGAAAACCTAAGAAACACCATTGTGGAACCTACAAACAGACAATTTAACCATGTTATATAAATCCTACGAAGGGGTAAATACTGCTTCGGAGGCTAGGAGGAGTGGAGGAGAAATGCAGAGGAAGGGTGATTATGCAGGCGGAGAAGTCCTGTGAAGAAAAAATGGGCCAAATCATAGTCTAAACCGTTCTTGGCGTGAAGGTGAACAGGAGCCGTTAGATTAGGACAATCAATGGTTGTGATCTTTCGATGGAGTCATTTGGGGATTAGATGGATGGTATACAAAAGAAATTGTGATATAACGTGGGCCGTTTGATCTCAGAGATCGACAGCTAGGATAAAATGCGATAGGCAACGTTGTGGTGGGAGGCGGTTTGGCGGAAAACCGGGAATGATTTTCGTGCAGCGAAATGGGGGGTAGGCGGTATTGCCAAAAAAACATGATTCCATACATCGCTTGACACCTGTCCTTTTCAATACCGCCTATTTTGCGTGGAAGTAGCGCACTGTGGAACAGGGGTGAAAATCGTGCGATATCGCGCGCTGGCAGTGGGATGATCTGTAGAAGATCTAACGGCGTGGATAAAATGCAATGGGGGGTAAGATGCAGGGTTGAAAGTTCATGCGGGGCCCAAGGTGACGTGGTGTTTTGTCGCATAGTGGATGGTTTCGATGGGCTATTGGGTTAAGTCCTGGCCGTTGGATTTGGGAGAATGAACGGTTGGGACTCAATCAGAGGGGCGATGGCGAAGGGTTATGGACAGAGCACGACGCAATCTCGGCTGTTGGTTCTTGTGGATTCAACGGCTGAGGTCAAATCGGCGAGTTGGGCCATTGGAGGACCAATGCTTTGGAAAGAGGACTTATGTTTTTTGCGATGCGACGAAGGGGTGTGGCCCCATGAAAAAAGGTAAGGAGACCGGGGGTTAAAAAATAAAGGGTTTATCGCATTGGGGAGTTTTGAAGTAAAAGGTAACAAAGAAACAGGAAACCCCGATTGCGATTGTGCGATGGGGGTTAGCTCCTGGTCACGGGATGAGGTCATGTGAGGAAAGGGGCTAAGGATATAAGCCCTTGGGGCTTAATACCTATAGAGTGTAGAAGACTGATTTTTAGGCCAAAATAAGGATTTTTAAGGCCGAAATAGGGGTTTCGGTAGAGGGAAGAAAGGGTTTTAAAACCAGATAAAGGAAAAATATAAGGTTTAAAGAGGGTTAGGATGATTTAGAGGTTAGAATGAGGGTTTATGGAGGGATTTTGTGAAGGAAATATGGGCGAAAATGGAGAAGTGTAAAGATGAAATGGAGCCTCATGAGCAGTTTTTCCTTTGGTAAATAGCAAGGTCCTTGAGGGCTTTAAGTGAAACAGCAGTGAAGATTAATTTCAAGGACAAAGATCATCATAAGACTTCAAGAACTCAAAATTTGGACAAGAATTGTTTCTTGAAGGCTAAAAAAAATATTTAGCCACCATTTGATATGAAAAATTTTTATAGGTGGCTAACAGTGGCTCCACATGGGGATGGCATATTCTTGAAGGTGTCAAGAACTTCAGACAATTTTTCTTTGGAATTTGATCAGTGCCTTGCACTTTGATAATATTTTATCAGCTGCTAACAAAAATGAATTATAACTTGATATATCAGCAGAAAAAATTCTCCCAAACAACTACCTACACAACCTACTTCCTAACATTTTTTCTTCAGAAGGTGCACTTGGACTTGCAAACCTTTTCATCAATATTTCATTCTTTTATTGAAAGAATAAAACTAATCTAAGTCTACCCTTATTTCTCCATGAACTCAGTTTAAACAGTTGAGTTCATAAATTCTCTACCTAACTACTATCTATCAGGATTAGACTGTCTGACAGACCTTTATTCTTTAAATTCTAAAACAGAAAATTTAAAAGCAGCCAAGCCAAGATTAAGCAATTTGACTTGCTTCAGATCCATGGCATAAAAAAAACCTGCACATAGACTAAAATTTTCAGAAAATTAAAAAAAAAATTGTGAAGGCTTAATATCTGAAAAATAAAAAACATCCTTCATTTATTCTTCAGCTCTGGTTTTAGTCTTGTTTGATTTGTTTCCTCTTTCTTTTCTGGTTCAAGTTTTTAGCTTTTTAGAACCAGTTTTTCATCAATCTCATAGATTCAAGATTTGAGATTGTTTGAACCTTTGTTTTTCTATCCTAATCTACCTTACTGATAATCCAAGATTGTGTTGTTTAGCTGATCTAATTCACTAACCTATCAGCAGTAAATTGAAAAGATAATTAGTCATGATTAAGTTGTATGACTAACTAGAAATGTGTTTCTAAGAGTGGCATTTGAGCTTGCACACTTTCAGACTTTGTCTCTTCTTTTTTTTGGTATGGGGCTATACCTTTCTTGTTTTCATCTGCCCACTTTTCTTTTCTATTCTTTTTGTATTTTTTCATTTTTTCTTTCAAAGCAGAAATCAACAACTAACTAAATGCTCAAAGCTGAGCTTTATTGACATTCCTACCTATCCTAATATAACTTGGAATATTCACATGCTTAGCCGATGAACTCTCTTTTCCAGTACAACCAATCTAATAGATAATTCCATGATTGGTCCTTCTTCATCTTTTTGGGCAGGCTGGACAAACAGGGCCACTCCCATTCCTTTTGTTTCTTAGCAGCAGTGCTAAAAAATATTCTTTCTTTTGGTAATACACCGCTCCCAATAACCTTTATCCCTTCTTCAAATGCCTTCAAGAAGTGAGCATAGGGATCTTGAAACAATGTCTGGTTATGAATATTTGTAAGATAGGTTTCAACCAGGGTTTCCCTTTCCTCCACTGGATAAAGATTAAGATTTCCTTGAGAAAGAAAATCTTCCTCATCTTCATTATTATCTGAACTGGAGAACTCATTATATATTGCAGTGTTGTCCTCCTGTAGTCCTGATATGCTCTGATTCAGTGGACTGTACTCTGTGAAGAGATCATCATGTTCTTGAGCAGGGTTATCCTTTATTACCTCAATCCTATCAGGAGAAGGCTCCTTATCTTCATCATGCTCAAGAAATTCCTCTTCCTTTACAATCTCAACATTACAACTGATAGATTGTTGACTTCCCATTATGTGAAAGCTATCTTTGATGGACTGGCTTTGTTGATTATTTCTTTCAAGCTGATGATAATGAAATTCATGACACCAATCAACTGTTGGTTTCCTTGCATGATTAGTTTCTGCTTGAAGCTCATCATCATCATCAGACTGATCAAAATTTGGCTAATCATTAGTATAAACCATATCACCAATCAAGCGTATTGGGTTATCAGTTGGCTTTTCTTTGAGCTGATTTACAAGTTTGTTTTCTGTTTCAAGACAGCAAGGTTCAGTAGGTAGATGAGCAGAGGTATTTTGTTCTAATGAAGATTTGAGGGCTAGTTGTTTGTTTAATATTTGGTCAATTTATTTTTCTGTCAAAAGAGGAATTTTTCTTTTGCTTTGGACAGAAGTAAAACAATCCTCTTTCTCTTGTATTGACTAATTTTGAGGTTGGATGTCTTCTTGAGCCTCTTCTAGGGAATCATTACTTGTGCTTGCAGCGAAACTTTGAGGATTTTCTTCTTTTTCCTTATCTATCTCAGTTTCAAACTTCTCCTCATGATTTTCATGGTAGTCTCTTTGAATATAAGTTTCATGAGTTGTTTCTACTATATTTTCAGGATGCCACTCTCCTTTTAAAATCTGAAATGATTCATAACATAGAGGGAGAGTCCCTTTATGTGTTAATTTCTCTTCTATTTCGGATTTTTTGTTTCCTAGGTGGTCTATTGTTTCCTCAAAACACTGCTCACTTTTTACATTTGCAGTTTGGTTGTAAAGTTCTCTTAATAGTGCACAACAAGATAAAAGGAGGCAATCAGGAGTTTCTTGACAACCTTCTTCATTGTTTTCTTTGTAACCTTTCTCACCATCTTCTATAAAGTCCTAATCATCATACTTATCTTTCTCATTGTCTAGGTCTTGTAGCTTTTGAGTTTTTTCTTGATCTAAAAAAGCATGAGCTGCTCTAGATTATCAATATTTAAATTAGCCTCATACCTATCTATTCTCTTTCCAAGCATATACATCATTTTTTCCATCATGACCAGTAATTTTGCTTCTGGGTCTATATCTGAATCCATGTTTTGTAAATAAAGAGGTCACTGTATCTATTCAACCAATTCAGAGTCTTCTACCAGTGGAGTTATTAGGTCCTTTGGGATTGTGGAGTCGCCAGGTGGAGGATTTTGAACTTTTCTGTCCACCAACAGCATGATTGGGTTTGCTCAATGCATTCCCATGAGATTTTACAAGGATTAGTGAAGTAATAGGCCTACTGGAGGCAAATGGAGTCGCCAGGTGGAATTTTTTTAGCTTTTTGTGAAGGTAAAATTGTTTTATGGTTCCACCACCATATTTATTATGAAGCCAATCTGAAATATTTTTGGGTTTTTTTTTAGTTTCTATGGTTGTTTGAAAGACTAATGAGTCTATAAGAGCTTTCTAGGCAACTATGAACTTAGTAGTCCCACCGTGGTCGCCATTATGTTGGTGATGAGGTGGGATAACAATTCCCTGGGTATTCCTTGTCAAATTAAGGGCCTAAAGAGTTTTAAGAGGTATTTAAGCAACTATATACTTAATAGGTCCCACCGTGATCGCCATTATGTTGGGGTTCCTGAGTTTTGATAGATTGGCTAACCAAAAGACAAGACAACATTAGAACCAATCTTTAGAGTTCCAGGATCTAGTCCTCCTGTTCTCAGAGAGGGATCTCTCAAATTTACTTGTTTGCAAAGGTTTATCTTGTTTTCTTTTAAGTATTGATTTTAGACTAGTTATTAAGTGCAAGTGTTTTTTTGGTTTGTTTGTTTGGTTGAATTGGCACAGTAGAATATGAAAGGTCTAGGTAGTATAGATAGAAAGAATAAGTGTCAGTTTCATTGGGCAATGGATTCAAGAAGAGGTTTATGAAAAACTCATCAATGGATATGGGATATCAAAGGGAAAATATAACTTGGCCACAAGATCCTTTAGATTTGTGAATGAGATGGACATTAATGATTTGGAAGGAGAAATTGAATTCTCAACAAAGAGAACTTAAAAACAGAACTTGAACATAAAGAGGCATTTGATAGACATGGCTAACCATGAATTCTACAAACCACTCTTTAAGCAAATAATGACTTCAAGATGACTTTTAAAATGAAATCTAAGATTCGGGAGCACATCCTATTTCCTCAAAGATTTTATTTCAAAGGACTTATAAAACATGAAAGATTCACTGATAACTGTAGTCATAGAAGAGGGAACACCTAACACATCTATGATCACAACTATAAATACCTTCAAAAAAATTATTCAAGCAGGGACAAAGGGTATGATCGAAACAGACCTCCTTGGCTAACCATAAACAATGGTACTTCAAAGGGAGACTTCAAAAACAGTTTTCAAGTGGTAGCAGACAAGCAGGGAAAACCATAAATCATGCTGGAACCAACTATTTGAACTATTTGAGAAATAAACAAGCATAAGGGTTCAAGAGAATGATTAAAGACTCTAAAATACCTTAGCAGAAGAAAACATAAAACAGTGAAGGATAAATAGTTCTAAGGTGCTTCCAGGAGTCACTTATTAGCCTAAACTTTTCATCCTATTGTAGTAAGAATTTATGAAACATAATGAAAAGAAGAAAAATAGCAGACAGTTCAGAATACATCACCAACAATCACGCTCAGGGATCTAATGATAGAGCCTTCTCAAGAACAAGCATGTCCAAACATAATCCAGCTTCCAAGACTTCAATTTCTTCTTCAACTTCAACAGACTATGTATTATTTCAGAGAGTTTCAGTGTTACAACTAGTGACCAACCAACCCTTTACAATGTGCTCCTTAAGGAGATTTTATAATAAAATGAGGAGGTGGAAGCGTTCCTAGGGTTGAAGTGTAATTAATTCTATACTAAATGCAACTCCTAGCCTTGAAAACCATGCAAGGCATAAGGCAGGAAAGAATTTAATTCTAACTCTGTTTTATTTACTCTGTTTCTTCTTTTTAGGCTTAGTGGGTAAAAAGAATGACTTTAGGCACATTCTTATCTTTTACAATAACTTTACTGACAATTTAAAATATGTTCTTTAGTTTAAAATAATTGTTCAGCTGTCTTTAGGCAAATATCTTCTGACTGGGCAATAACTATGCCTTCATTTGATTTATTGAGGCTGTAGGTGGCACTTTGGTAGCTAAAGAGGATAAATAGCCTCTGATGTGGCAGTGGAGGCCTCCTTTACTGATATAACTCTCTATTTTACCTTAAAACATTTTTAATTTTCTTTTGGTCTGTGTTTAGGCTTAATTAGCCTTGATCTTCGTCTTCAGGTCTTCATTCTCTGATACTATCTTTATCTCTTTAAACCTGAGGATTAAAACCCTGATCTTCAAGATTTAGGCATTAATCCCTTTATTGTTAATTTCTTCACTCTGATACACTTTGTTGTTCTGTCTTCACCGGAACAAATGGTTTTATGTCAGTTGGTGGGTTTACAGGTACAATTGATGTTCATGACGCATCAATCCATCTTAGAATTCACCCTGTATGGCTTCCCATTTGTATTGATAGGTTACAGAGTCGTCACTCTGAACCGAAGTGTCACCTCTGTGACTGTAAGAAAACCTAAGAAACACCATTGTAAAACCTGCAAACATACAATTTAACCATGTTATATAAATCCCGTGAGGGGTTAAAGACTGCTTCGGAGGCTGGGCGGAGCGGAGGAGAAATGCAAAGGAAGGGTGATTGTGCAGGCGGAGAAGTCCTGTGAAGAAAAAATGGGCCAAAACATAGTCTAAACCGTTCTTGGCGTGACAGTGAACAAGAGTTGTTGGGTTAGGACAATCAACGTTCGAGATATTTCGATGGAGTCATTCGAGGATTAGATGGATGGTAGACAAACGAAATCGCAATATAACGTGGGCCGTTCAATCTCAGAGATCGACGGCTAGGATAAAATCAGATAGGAAGCGTTGCGGTGGGAGGCGGTTTGGCAGAAAACTGAGAATGGTTTTCGCGCGGTGAAATGGGTGGTAGGCAGTATCACCATAAAAAACGTGATTCCATACATCGCTTGACACATGTCCCTTTCAATATCGCCTATTTCGCGCGGAAGTAGCACACTGTGGAACAGGGGTTAAAATCGCGCGATATGGCGTGATGTCCGTCAAATGATCGGTAGAAGATCTAACAGCATGGATAAAACACGATGGGGGGTAAGATGTAGGGTTGAAATTTCATGCGGGGCCCAAGGTGACATGGTGTTTTGTCGCATAGTAGACGGTTTTGATGGGCTATCGAGTTAAGTCCCGGCCGTTGGATTTGGGAGAATGAACGGTTGGGACTCAATCGAAGGGGCGATGGAAAAGGGTTATGGGCGGAGCGCAACCAATCTCGGCCATTGGTTCTTGTGGATTCAACGGCTGAGGTCAAATCGGCGGGATGGGCCATTGGAGGACCAACGCTTTGGAAAGAGGACTTATGTCTTTTGTGATGCGACAAAGGGGTGTGGTCCCATGAAAAAAGGTAAGGAGACCAGGGGTTAAAAAAGAAAGGGCTTATCGCATCGGGGAGTTTTGAAGTAAAAGGTAACAAAGAAACAGGAAACTCCGATTGCAATTGCGTGATGGAGCTTAGCTCCTGGTCGCGGGATGAGGTCATGTGAGGAAAGGGGCTAAGGATATAAGCCCTTAGGGCTTAATACCTATAGAGTGTAGAAGACTGATTTTTAGGCCAAAATAAGGATTTTTAAGGCCGAAGTAGGGGTTTCGGTAGAGGGAAGAAAGGGTTTTAAAACTAGATAAAGGGAAAATATAAGGTTTAAAGAGGGTTAGGATGATTTAGAGGTTTAAAGAGGGTTAGGATGATTTAGAGGTTAGAATGAGGGTTTATGGAGGGATTTTGTGAAGGAAATATGGGCGAAAATGGAGAAGTGTAATGATGAAATGGAGCCTCATGAGCAGTTTTTCCTTTGGTAAACAGCAAGGTCCTTGAGGGCTTTAAGTGAAACAGCAGTGATGATTAATTTCAAGGACAAAGATCATGATAAGACTTCAAGAACTCACAATTTGGACAAGAATTGTTTCTTGAAGGCTAAAAAAAAGATTTAGCCACCATTTGATATGACAAATTTTTATAGGTGGCTAACAAGTTCCAACGAGTTGGTAGATTATGATGGGATTCCATTCTCGAAGCATCGAAATGGGTTGTATCTTAAACGTTACTATGCCTGATTTTTCGTAGTGAACACTATATTATATGCTTTGATTGCGTGTGTGTAGAAGTGTATCTTTTATATTTTTTCATGTGGTTGGTAATCCGCTTCGCATTTTTTGTAGATTTCAGAATCATCGAAACCATTTGTTGGATATTTTGATCGTGCTAGTCATAGTACTCATAATTTATCCTCTGTAGCATGGGCCATCTTTGCTCCAAGAGGCTAGTTAGTGAGTTTCCAAGGGATTTGTATTGGTCGATCGATCAACAATATCATTGAGTATATCAGGTTGATTGAACTACTCTCTGATGCCATTTCACTTGGCATTCACCGCATTATCATCAGGTTGGACTCACAACTTGTCGTATTACAACTTATTGGCGTCTAAACTGTCTGAAATCCATCAATTCATCACATGTTCCTTAGAGTTCATCTTTTGAAAAGACGTTTTGATTACATTCAATATAAACATATTTCGAGAAACTTCCACACTTTGGTTGATTCATTAGTGAATTATGTGCTAAATAGACATTTTCAACATTTGTAAAGATAGATTTTCAAATCACATCATACAATTGAATAGGATTGCACATAATCATAGAAAAACACTGAAATTAAAATATATTTATATCAAGTTTTTTACAAAATTGTGTCCAAGACACGTTGGTCATCTGACCTCAAAATGTATACAGACATAGCATAGTCTAAGTAAACCAAGTGATGCTCATGATAGTAGGTCACTGCTTGGGCTGTCATGCATAATAGCCTCATCCAACAGCTAGGCACACCAATGGTATGGCATTGTTGTAATGTTCCAAAATTTTAGCTTCCAAGCTAAATGGAACATTAGAGTTAGCAGCAGCTATAGTCAGTAAATAAATGGGTAGAAAATCCCATAAGTCTCCTAAGGAGGAATAAAATACTCCAATTGTGAAAGGGGACACTCTTTCAATCTTAATAAAACACCTCCATGTGTGAACAAATATAAAATGAAGCTGCTTTGACCAAGTCAACAGCGCAGTTTTAGTGGAGGAGGAATCCTAGGATGGATAACGCAATTTTGGAGGGAAATGTAACATGGGTTAGGAGTAACCTAAGTGAGTGGGTCCAAGGGAAAGGAAACTCACATCTTATATAAGGAAGGGGATGGAAACATTATTGACCATGTTGTAGATTATTATTCTTGGCTACCAAGAATTGTTGCTGCTTTGCTGCTTAGCAAAGTTGCAGTGTTGTTTAGCATTGGGTGTTCTCGGGCAAGAATCCCACCTCTTTCCTCTGAGTATCTCATTGGGAGATTTTTTATTCCACATCAGGATTTTAGGCCAAGCTTCAGCCATCTACATCAGCACATCTTTGCTAGAGATTGTGCAGTGTTGCTGGGTGCAGCAGTGGAAGGGATTGGAATCCCGGCTTCCAAGCTAGTTTCTCATTGGAGGAAGGTTTCCTTCACTTGAGAGATCTGTTTGGAGAGCTCCAGAGCTTATTTCAGATTTTTGGTATCAGACCACACATTTCTCATACCCTCCCAACAATGTTTCTGGTAGGGAGTGAGTTATTTTGGAGGCAGTGTTCGTTGCATGGTTTGGTGGTTCCGTTGCAGTGTTTCCTTGTGATTGAGAGGTTCATCCTTTCATGGGAGGAATCCCTTGAGGGTTCTACATCAGATCAGAAATATTTCAGAATTTTTCACTCATCTACTTCAGTGTGGCAGTGATTATTCAGTCATTTCCTGAATATCACATTTTATATATAGAGTGTTTGACAGGAAACCCTTGCCGGGTTATCTTGTATTTTGTATAGGAGACTAGATCTTTGTACTTCAGAATTATTTATCAATATATGAGTAGATCTATGATTCTCCTATCATTTTATGTGTAAAACCTCTCTTATACTGCGCAGTCCCTTGAGCAGTTGCTCCGACATTTTGCAGTCTTGGGGTTTTCTACCATTTCTAGCTACACTAGTGTGGGAGGTTTGTTCAACCCACCTAGTTTTATTTGTTTCAGCTCTATTATTGGATTTAAATTTTCTATTGATTATTTTATGGGATCCAAGAGTCCATTTCAGTATTTAATTGCATATGTTTCTAGAAATGCGCTTGAGATGTTGCCTACACACATTGATGGAGAAGAGGGAAACAGTGTTGTCACATCTAGAACACATCCAGTGCCTCATGCAAAGGAGGGAGGAGCACATGCTCCCACAGGATGAATTCTTGTATCTTTGCAAGAAGTTCCCCAGGATCTCATACATAAAGGTCCAAGCACAATCACTGAGAAGCATGATTGTGCAGCATTGCAGCTGAGGAAAGGAGGAAGAACAACATCAGTTGATGAGAGGCATACACCCTTCTCTATTTCAGAGAGCCAATGCAAGGAAGTGACAGACTGATTTGCGCTGCAGAAGTAGGGGCAAGATTTCCCAATCACCTATGCAGTCTACTCTTGACATTGATGTCTCACTTCATGGAGGTATTCCACCTAGGAGGCCACCTGATCTTCAGTTGATAAGGGATATATTGTCTTTGGACTCACCACTCTTGGGTTTTGGAGAGGTGAAGAGTTTTGAGGAGAAATTTGGCATGGGGGGTGTCAAAGTAGCAGGTAGCAGCATGAGTGGAGCTTCACATGCCAGATCACCAGCGTTGTCACTGAGGAGGATTGATCCTTATTAGAGATCTTAGCTTTTAGTAGAGTACTCCAAGGATCTTGGTGCATGCATGATTCTTGATGACCCGGATGGAGATGACAGATACATGGTGAGAGATGTGGTCATCTATTCCTATGGCAGGATCTTCTTGACTAGATCCTCTAGTTTCAAGGATAAGCTACTACATGCAGCACATGAGGACTTCTCTTCTATGCACTTTGATGTATATTTCCAATTGATGGAGGAGGTCACTTGGGAGGGCATCCAGCATGACATATATCAGCATATGGAGAGATGCATAGCCCGGATGGTGAAAGAGAGGATGTCACAGCTACCTTCCTACTCTTTGGGAGTGAGGGAGAATTTCCAGTTGAGCCATTTCAGCTCAAGACCTAAAGCACATAATGGAGGAGGTATCATTTCATTTTACTTATTTCCTTTATTTGAGCAACATGATGTAACAAGAAGAAATATTTCTTCTTGCATGTTATATGATGATGTACTTGCAGCAACTTGTAGCATTGATTTTGGCTATCTTTTTGATGAGCTATGGGGGAAGCCATATGTCTCTTGGTGTGCACCAATGACACCATATTGTGACTTCATGTTTTCATATTATGAGATGAATATGGAAAAAAACAATTGGCTGGTAAAGAAGTTGTTTATTCTTATTTTGATGCAGGCCAATGGTGCACTACACTGGTTCCATGAGAGGGACCAAGATTCACTCTCTGGTTGTCAATTGACAACTTTTTTTTAATTGTATCTTGCTTCCATGTATTGTTGATGTGTTCTTGTTCAAAGGAAGCTTGTATGAGGGAGAGATGAGGCAGTAGTAAAATTTGTTGTTGCTATGGTTTCACTTGGGAGAGTATGGGAAAAATTCTTCCCGTACTTTTCATGACATTTCTGAAGAGAAGGAAGGCACATTCATGGTGCAAGGAGGCTACCCTTCAGTATTGGAGGATCATGAGAGACTTCCATGTCGGAAGGAGATATTCTCACATAGAAGCATGATGGTGGATGGCCTTGGCATGTGGAATTTTTAAGGGAGGAGTCATGGAGACTTATTCTTAAGGCCTACAGCGCTATCACATAGGAGCATGTTCTTATGGATGAGATATTCCAAGGGAAGGAGGTATCCCTTCTTCTTGCAGATTTTTATGAGTAGATTCTCATGGGAGGACTTATTGGAGGATCTCACTTTCATCCCACTCACTATGTATGGTAGAGAATGAATTTCTATACTTTTTGATTACTCTATTGAGTATTTGTACTTTCTCACCATGTTTGCACAGTGCATTGCTCCTCAAAAGAGCAAGAGTATTTTTGGGTTTCATGGTCACTTTAGGGCCAATGTTTATGATGATAGTAAACCATATATACATGACTTTGGGCAAGTGTATTGTTATTTTATCTATGTATAGCTGATAGACATTGATTCTTACTTCCCCATGTTGGGAGAACATACAAATCCAGCTTGTAACTTATTTCAGGAACACTTGCCACATGACATTCTCAAGCAGCAGTTGGGGAGACTGCATAATATCCACTTGGAGAACCTTTGGTACCATCCAAAATTGCATCTAAATTTCAGCAATTTTCTGATTTGGAGGCCAAATGGTGATGATATGCCATTCATCTTGAATGGAATGGATTAGGTTGACATGTCACATAACTTTGGAGGAAGAGTCCTTGGAGGCTCCATCTCCTTCTTGCCATTGGAGGACAATCATGTTTCAGCCCAAGATCAGAATTACCTCTACACTTATCATGAGTGGAGAGGAAGACAGCATGGGATAGGCCCTCTTTCCTATCATGTACATTCATTCATCCCACCTACATTTTAGGAGCACAAGGTGGAGGAGACTTTTCATGAGTTTCCATGTTGGAGGGTGACTCACTTCATTTGGATGATAGCATGGGTGAGGGAGGCACTCATTCACCATGTTGATCATCACTCCTAATGTGTGGAGGCCATGAGACAGCTAGCATGCTTCCATTCACACTTTCCACCTTTGATTGATGTAGACACTTTAGTTTTGCACACTTTGGAGGAATCATTGGATGACAGTTTATTTGCAGATTCTCTTGATGCAGTGATGAAGGCTATTGGTGGGAGGCCACATGAGGAGGAGGGGAGATATTTTTCTCTCATTATGCATTTTCTTGAGGACAAGAAAATATTTTGGAGGGGAGGACTGTAATGTTCCAAAATTTTAGCTTCCAAGCTAAATGGAACATTAGAGTTAGCAGCAGCTATAGTCGGTAAATAAATGGGTAGAAAAGCCCATAAGTCTCCTAAGGAGGAATAAAATACTCCAATTGTGAAAGGGGACACTCTTTCAAGCTTAATAAAACACCTCCATGTGTGAAAAAATATAAAATGAAGCTTCTTTGACCAAGTCAACAGCGCAGTTTTAGTGGAGGAGGAATCCTAGGATGGATAACGCAATTTTGGAGGGAAATGTAACTTGGGTTAGGAGTAACCTAAGTGAGTGGGGCCAAGGGAAAGGAAACTCACATCTTATATAATGAAGGGGATGGCAGCATTATTGATCATGTTGTAGATTATTATTCTTGGCTGCCAAGAATTGTTGCCGCTTTGCTGCTTAGCAAAGTTGCAGTGTTGTTTAGCATTGGGTGTTCCCAGGCGAGAATCCCACCTCTTTCCTTTGAGTAGCTCATTGGGAGATTTTTTATTCATAATTCCATATCAGGTTTTTATTCCAAGCTTCAGCCATCTACATCAGCACAGCTTTGCCGGAGATTGTGCAGTGTTGTTGGGTGCAGCAGTGGAAGGGATTGGAATCTCAGCTTCCGAGCTAGTTTCTCATTGGAGGAAGGTTTCCTTCACTTGAGAGATCTGTTTGGAGATATCCAGAGCTTATTTCAGATCTGTGGTATCATACCACACATTTCTTGTACCCCCCTAGTGTTGTTTCTGCTAGGGAGTGCATTATTTTGGAGGCAGTGTTCATCGCATGGTTTGGTGGTTTCGTTGCAGTGTTTCCTTGTGATTGAGAGGTTCATCCTTTCATGGGAGGAAGCCCTTGAGTTTTCTACATCATATCAGACATATTTAAGCCTTTTTCACTCATCTACTTCAGTGTTGTAGTGATTATTTAGTCATAATCTGAATATCACATTTTATATATAGAGTGTTTGACAAGAAACCTTTGTCGGGTTATCTTGTATTTTGTATAGGAGACTAGATCTTTGTACTTCAGCATTATTTATCAATATATGAGTAGATATATGATTCTTCTATCATTTTATGTGTAAACCCTCTCTTAGAATACGCAGTCCATTGAGCAGCTACTCCGGCATTTTGCAGTCTTGGGGTTTTTCACCATTTCTAGCTACACTAGTGTGGGAGGTTTGTTCAGCAATCGAATGTTGCGTTAAAGCAATCAAAGGCTTCTTTAAATTCATTCAAATCTAACGCTATGCATTGCTTTAATTCATTCAATTGAATTATGTGACTTATGCTGCGACTCCTAGACAATGGAATTCCTGTCGTTCTGTAAGCTCAAAAAGAGAATTTCGGATGACCTTACATCCCAAAGCTCCAGAAAACTTACCCATTGTAATAATAGGGAAAATGGGCTTCCTCTGAAACAATGTGTTATCAATTCTTCACAACATGTATTCACAGAGGCTACATGAATATTCAGAAACACTGCATGCGTGCTCAAAAAGAATAAATGGGTATTCACAAACGCTATATGGGTGCTCAAAAAGAATACAAGGGAATTCAGAAACGATACATAGGTGCTCAAACCAATGCCTAGGAATTCAAAAAACTCTATATGAGCACTAAAAACCAATAATGGGCATTAAAAATGGCAGAAAACTATCTGATAGATAACAACAGCATCGCATTTTGAGAGAGAGTGTTGTCGGTGACTGGTGCAAACACTGTCCCAGCAGGTGGAGGTTTTCGACGATGGGCAGTCGGAACGGACCGGGGTGCAGCCTCCTATTTCTTTCCTTGACGAGGAAGCTCCATGGCTCCAGCACCGCAATGACAGGAATGGCGAGTTTAACATAAAACTCAAGGCGTTCCAAAAGGGGCCTCAACAATTTGAAACAGGAAATTCACACAGATTTTTGCATTTGCCTTTTTTTTTAATTTTTTTTTTAAGGATTTTAGAATTTACGAATCTAAAATCAATAATAAAACTTCTATTCTTATTTTTTTTAAACAAAAATTTGACAAATTTCATACCAATATTTTGCTGATCGATTCAACGGAGTTGAATTTTCCAAGAACTAGGAGAGCTGGAATCCTCCTCCTCATATCCACTGCAACATTACTGTAGTTCTGATACCAAAATAATGGCCAAAGTGTCCTCAGACATGTAATTTTATTAATCACAAAAAAAACAATTACATTGGAATTATGTAAGAGTTTATACCTGAACAACACAATCACTCTTGCAATGAGCTATTTATAAGCTCAATGTCCTAACTTCCACTAATTTTGGATCACTTATTAAATAACAAGTGTCCAATTACATTAAATGAGCTTCTAACTATTCTACTAACTTTACTCCTAACTTAGAGCCTAGGAAACGACTCTTTTCTAGAGTCCTATTTTTAATAACAAATTTCTATTTCTAAATATCTCAAAGATTTATTAAATATTCTAGAATAATAATAATTAATTTAATATCTTAAATTAATAATTGTTTTATTCAAACATTATAACCTATGATAAAATTTATTTTGGATCATCTAACAATCTGATCAAAGCTTTAAATCACACCATAGGCTTATTTAGGATCCAATGCATACAAAAAACTAGAGAAATTTTGGGTAGAAAATAAGATGCAAGTTTTTGAATTGTGCCCAACACATCCCTGAGTAGAAGACACAGCGTTGCAGAGGAACTGAGCCTCTTTCCAGCCTCTCTGTAATGAAATTTTTGACATCCAAGGGTGCATTGGTCCTAGGGCGTTGTATTTTTACCCTAGGAGCCCCAAAACCCTAAAAAATATTCATGAAAATGAACAAGAATGATATTACCCTCCACCACACCCATCCATACTTCCACTCTTCAAAACACTCCATTTCATTCCACTTTCCCTTCCACAAATCCACCTCTTGTAAATCTTCCATTCGCTCCTATCATGGCACAATGGTATGCTCCATCAGTGTTACCGCAACCTCTGGTTCCTTTACCAAATGATTATCAATCCAGAATTCCCCATTTCACTAGAACTGAATCTACTACTACCCAACAACATGTAGATAAAATGGATGATGCCTTTGATTATATGGAAATATAAGAAGTGACCATTATGATGAGAATATTTGCCCAAATTTTAGGAGGAGAAGCCAAAAAACGGTTTAAAAGCTTAACTCATAATAGCATAAATGATCTCCCTTATTTATACCAAACATTCATAAAAAAATGGGAAATTAAAAATAACCCTCTCCAAATCCTTTCAGAATATAGAAACCTTAAAAGGAATGTTGGAGAAAGTGTCCAAGATTATTTCACTAGATTCAATAGTGTTTACAATGCACTTCCCCCAAACATGAAACCTCCACTAGGCTTAGCCTTAGCAAAATTTCCAGAGGGCTTGACCCAAACATGGCTTATCAGTTAAGAGAAAGAGACCCATTGACTTTAGAAGACATGCAGAGGGGAGCTATAAGTGTAGAGGCAAATTTGATTGAGAAAAGAGCTAGGTTTAAAAAAAAAAAAGAGTTACATACAAAGATGAAACAATGGCTTCAACTTCATCATTTGATGCCAAAATTGATAACTTAGTGAGGGTAATGGAAAGAATGATGGAAAAGATAAACTTAACAGAAAGAATATCTCCTAGGGAGAACCAAGTGAATCCCCAAAACAGAAATAGAAAACCAAATTTCATAAGAGATCCTATTCAAAATAGACAAAGAGACAATGACCAACAAATTATGCCTCCTTTCCAAGAAAACTATGTAAATGAAGAAGAAGAAATGGATACATAAAGGTTGGAAGAAAATCATGTAAATCTGATAGGATCTGACACTGAGGGAGATGCTTTCCTCACTGAAGAAGAATAAGGATTCTTCTCCTCATAACAAACTGAAAACGACCATGAGGATTCTGAAGATTATCAATTGGGGTTTGAAAATGATATAATGGAGGTCCGAAGACAATATGATCTTTTAAGAAAAAAGAACCAAGGGGCCTCCAACAATAATAACACAGAAAATGTTGTTAGGAAAATCTCAGGAAATCTTCCTAAAAAGACAGCAAACACTACCAACAATGTGGCTAAGAAAAATGACTTAAACAATGACAAAACCAGTCATCCAAGTGTTGACAAAAGCTACCCTAGCACTTCTGCTAGTGGCCCTAATAAATATGTCCAAAATAACAGTCCTAATAAAACTCTGCAAATCAGAATTGTTGAAAATACTATATTTGAAAAATAAAATGTAAATATGTCAAAAACACTAGTCCCGTTCAGCCTTGACGGAGAAATTGCCAAGATCAAAATTAGCATACCCTTAGCTGAATTAGTAACCCAGGATGTATATAAAAATAAAGTTTTGAAAGCTTTGAATATAGGAAATGATAATGATACTTTAAACTTGACAGATGATAAACCAGAATTGTTGTTTGGTCCTGAAGTAGAAGGAAAATACCAAGGATCCATCCCTCCATTCTATGTTAGCTTAAATATACATGATAAAATCTTACACAATGTCATGCTATACTCTGGTGCCTCTCACAACCTCATTCCAAAAGTAGTGATGGAGAGATTAGGCCTAGAAATTACTAAACCTTACAAAGACCTGTATTCCTTTGATTCAAGCAGGGTCAAGTGCTTAGGTCTGTCAATTTGGCACAAATTCCTACTAAGGGTCTAGTTATGGACATACTTGTTGCTGACATTCCCCCAAAGTATGGCATGCTTCTATCCAGATCATGGGGAGCCAAACTTCAGGGGAGCCTTTAAATGGACATGTCCTCTTCAACCATTCCATTCTTTAACCAAACAAGAAGGTTATACAGGGAATCTCATATGAAATATATGGTAACTAACATAGATAGGCCAAAAAACACTCCTATTTATTCCATTCATTCAGATCTTGATTCATTTATCTTGTTTAATGAAGATGAAATCAGCACACAAGAAAATGAAAATGAAAAAGAGTTAAGCCCACTGGAACAGCCAAATTTTCCCTCAAATGAAAAACATAGCAGCTCAAACTTTAGCAGCCTTAAACTGCCAAATGAGGATAAATATGAGATAGAAACACTTTGGAACATGAGCTTTGATGGCTCTTGTGGAAAAAATGGTTCTAGAGCTAGTGTATGGATACATAATACAAACAAAAGACATTCCTACAAACTTGATTTCCAATGCACTAATACATTGCAAAATATGAAGCTCTCCACCTTGGCCTACATTTGCTCAAAGATTTAGGAGCCAAGAAAATATCAAACCAAGGATATTCAGAACTAATTATTAGGAAAATAAAAGGGGAGTATTCAGCCAAAAACCCAAGATTAAGAGAATATAGGAATGCTGCCCTAGATCTCCTGAAAAATTTTGAAAAATATGAACTCGCTTTCAACCCTAGAGCTCAAAATAACCTTGCAAATGAGCTTGCCTTTGCTGCCAGCAATTTTCAAATGCCCCATGCAAATGAACTATTCACTGTCAAATTAAAAAATAGGCCTATAGTCCCTGACAATGAAAACTATTGGCAAGTGTTTGAAGGAGATAAACACATTGATGATTTTCTGCAGTATGAAAATGATTTTGATATACCAACTCCTAGCTCAAGCCATAGAGAAGATTGTTTTGATGAAAAACAAATCTCTAAAAAAGAGTTTTCCTCTACTGCTGATATAAACCAATTTGAACATCTTTATAAGGCAAAATTAATTGACAACCTAGACCGAAAAGACCTTGAGTTTTACAATGCCAAGATGATTCAATACCAAGAGGCCTTACACCATTAGAGGAAATTTTTGACTTCAATGATGTAGCTAAAAAACCAAAGATGGAACTTAAGGAAAATGATGTAGAAGAACATAACATAGGCAGCATGAATGAACCCAAAATGATCAGGTTATCCAGCACTCTTCCCACTCATATAAAACAGGAATATATTGAACTTTTCAAATATTTTTGAGATGTGTTTACATGGGGATACAAAGATCTGAAATCATATGATACCAGCATTATTCAACACAAAATTCCTCTTAAGGAAAATCAGAAACCTTTCAAATAAAAACTAAGGAGGATAAACCTTGTTTTATTACCTTTAGTTGAGAAAGAGATCAAAAATATGTATGATGCTGGGATCATAGTTCCCCTTAGATACTCACAATGGGTTTCCAACCTTGTATCTGTCAGGAAGCAAACCGGGGAAATTAGGATTTGCATTGACAAAATATGAACAAAGCCTCCCTGAAAGATAATTATCCCTTGCCTATGATGGATCACATACTCCAAAAGGTGGTTGGATCTAAGATAATATCACTCTTGGATGGTTTTTAGGCTACAACCAAGTGCTATTACTACCAAGTGATCAACACAAAACTGCTTTCACCACACCTTGGGGTAAATTCATATATGTTAAAATGCAATTTGGTTTGATGAATGCAGGAGCCACATTCCAAAGGGCCATGGACATAGATTTTTCAGAATGCATAGGCTATTTCATAATCATTTACCTTGATGACATCACTGTTTTCTCCAAAACTGACAAAGAACACTTAGTTCAGTTGAGAAAAGTTTTTGAGAAATGTAGGAAATATGGCTTATCCTTGAATCCAAAGAAAACACTACTTTGTCTCTAGGAAGGAAAAATATAGGCCACGTAATCTCTGAAGAAGGAATCAAAGTAGATCCCAAAAGATTTGAAGGCATATTGAAAATCAGCCATCCTAGGAACCTCAAAGAATTGCAATCTTTCATTGGGAAGATCAACTTTTTGAGAAGGTTCATCCCTAACCTTGTTGAACTTTTAAGGAATATCACAAACATGCTCAGAAAGGAAACAGGAGTTAAATGGATGTTGGAATCCAAAGAGTCATTTGAACTAGTAAAACAAGCTCTCACTCAAACACCAGTTCTTATTAGTCCTGATTTCACCAAAGACTTCTACATTTTTTCATTTGCATCTGAGTACACCATTGCTGCAATGTTGTTGAAAATAAATAAATTGGGCCAAGAACAACCAATATCCTTCTTCAGTAAATCCTTAAGAGATGCTCCACTCAAATATAACATCATGGAGAAACAAGCCATAGCCTTGATAAAAGCATTGAAAGACTTCCAAGTATACATCTTACACTCTCATATCATTGCTTTTGTCCCACATACAGTTGTTAAGGACATTCTAAATCAAGACCCTGATGGTAAAAGGGGAAAATGGATTGCTATTATTTTAGAATATGATTTATAAATCAAGCCTACCAAGCTGATTAAAGGACAAGGATTAACAAAACTCATGGCAGAATCAAATTTCCAAGCATTAGATATTAATATGGTTGATGTTTTAGAAGAACAGGAAGAATTCACTGCTCCATACATTGAAGAAATATTTCTGAATTCATCTTGGTATGCTGATATCATATATGTGCTTCTTTATCTCAATACCCCTCCTTCTTTATCAAAGACTAAAGCTATATTATTAAAACAAAAAGCTTTAAATTACTGCATTTTAGATGGAGTGTTATATTGGAAAAATGCTATTGGCATATTGATTAAATGTTTGCTTGAGAATGATGCAGGAAAGATCATGCATGAGTTGCATGAGGGAGAGTGTGGAGGACACCTTTACTAGAAAGAAATAGAAAAAAATATTCTTAGAGCTGGATATTATTGGCCCACCCTTTTCCCTGATACCCAAAAACTAGTCATGACTTTCCATAAGTGCCAAAAATTTTATGGCAAGAGAAAACTCCAACCTTTACCTTTGCATCCCATTAGTATTGAGGCTCCCTTTCAACAATGGGGTTTAGACTTTATTGGAAAAATTCACCCAAAATCATCTGCCCAACATAAGTGGATCCTTACTGCCACAGATTATTTTACCAAATGGATAAAGGCTATCCCTTCTAGAAATGCTACTGACTCAGTCATTATCAAGTTCCTTGAGACCAACATATTATCTAGATTTGGTTGTCCTAGAAATATCATTACAGATAATTTTGCTACCTTCAAATCCAAAAGAATGGTTGACTTCTGCTGTAAATATCATTATATATTGGGGCACTCCACAGCTTACTACCCTCAAGGAAATGAACTTACTGAATCCTCCAACAAAAGCCTGATCAACATTATCAAAATACTGCATGGCACAATAAGCTAGTTCATGCTTTATGGGCTGATAGACTAACCACCAATAAATCAATCAATATGTATCCCTATCCATTGGTATATGGCATGGATGCAGTCTTCCCAACATCCTTGGGAGTTCCAGTCATGAAACTCCTCCAAGAAGTACAATCATAAGAAAATGACATGCATAGAAGGTTTAATCAAACTATTCATTTACAATAGTCAAGAGAGGAGGTTTATAAAATAACACAATCAATACAAGACATCATGAAGAATATCTTTGACAGAAGGACTAAAGCTAATAATCTCCAATTTGGAGACACAGTCTTGAAATGGGATTCTAGAAGGGAAGATAGAGGTAAACATGGCAAATTTGAAAATTTGTGGAAAGGGCCTTAGATCATTCACTCAATTAGGGGTCATAATGCTTTCTTTTTATAGGGGCTAAATGGAGAAGAATTATTTGGAGGTCCTTTCAATGGCAGGATGCTCAAACATCATTTTTGTTAAGAGTCCTAGTTTCAAAGTTTTCATTCATTGTACATAAACATTGCATGAGAAAGTCACAGAAAATTTAAAAAACAATAAAAGAAAGGAAAAAGAGGGTAGATTCAAAAGAGGTATAGCCCCATACCCAAAAAATAGTACTACTGAAAGTGTGCAAGCCTAAATGCCACTACTGATTCAACAATAATATCTTTTTCAGTCATCTAGCCTAATCATGGCTGAACATGCTTTGAATTTATGTTGGTAAGTTAGTGAAAACAATGATTGTCAAAGCCATTCAAACTTGACTCATCCAGGAAGATAGATTAGGAAATGAAAGATATTGGTTCCGCATGCTCAAAATAGAACCAAAGAGAAAGATGAGGATGCATTTCAAATGATAAATTATAGCCCTTATCTTTCTATTCTACTTTTATGAAAAATAATGTTTTTGTGCAGCTTGTTCCAAATGCCACAACCATGGTAAGTCAGACTGCCTAATCTTGATTTGAACCATGCTTTAATTTTTATGTCAAAAGTTTAGAGAATCAAGACTAGCATACAACTTAATCTTGGCTGTCAAATATTCTAGGTAGAGAATAAAAGAGTTCACTAGTTTAATCTGAACTCTTGGAAGAAATAAGGGTAGAAGTAGGTAGTTTATTTCTGTTTTCCAAAATAAAAATGTCAAGAGTTTTTCAGTCCAAGCGCACTCAAAGAAGATAAAATGTTAGGACAAGTAGGTTGGGTAGGTAGAAATGTTGTTGAAAGAATCACATATTGTAGATTATTAAGATTATCACTCCAAAAGAAATATCAGCAAGTGAAAATAAGGAGAAATCTACCAATTGGAAAAAGATAGTGGTCTACAAAAACTCAGAGATTTGATAAACTAAAAGTTCTGGACACCTCCAAAAGGGAGCTTCCCTCCCCAAATGAAGCCACTATTATTCATCAGTATTTTTTGCTGATATCAAAAGATGACTAAGTTATGATCCTAGATCTCCAAAAAAAAAATTTGAGAAATATTGTGAGTTTTGGAAATCTCACTGCCTTCATTATCCAAAGTTAAACTATTTTCACTAAATTTCCTCCTCTTTTCCCTCTTAAAAGGATTTCCCCACTACTACAAAGGAGGAATTCATTATATGGGCCTTTGCCTCATTCCACTACCTTACCCTCACCCTCATTCATGGTCTTTTTCCTCTAAAAAGCCCATTTATTCATTTCTTCAAAACCCTCATAAAAACCCCCTTCATTCATCTTTCTCCTCTGACATATTAAAAAATATAAAGAACTCCCTTTTTTATATTGTTTAAAGCTAAATCTTAGCCTATCGGGTCCTTTAATTTTATTATAAAACCCTGTTTTATGTTTAAAATCCACTCTTTAATGAAATAGGCCTTAAGCCCTTTTTCGCTTAGCCCCAGCCCCTTTTACCCATGAAACCCCAATCTTCCGCTTATCCTTAAGCTCTTTTCCCCGTGGAAAATACACCCACGCCTTTCATTTTATGAACCCCCGCAAACCTTATAAAGTTCTCCTTTTAGTGAGGGGATCAGCCTCTCATTTGAAAAATATATAGGAGGAGTTTTTCATACATTCCCAAATCAGATCAGCCACCTCCTATCATCTATCAAGTTGCAGAGATTATTCAGCCCTAGGGCCATATTTGTATCTTCTGCATTTTGTGTATTTCAGGAACCCTTCCCAGGTTACCTTGGAAATGTGCTTGGGAGCTTAGATCTCTACTCCCAACATTTTATGAGCCATACATTAGCAGATCTATTTTTTTGTACATTTCCAGTAGTAGTTTACCTTCTAATACTGCGTTCTCCGGCATTCTTCTATGTAGCAGCATTTCATATTTGGCATATGTATTCATGGGAGGCTTGTTTTCCTTGATCATTTGAGTTGTGCCCATTTTTATTATACCTATTTGCTGTTGATTTACATAATAAAATGGCTCCATGGTTTTCATACATTATGGTGTAATGTTATTCACTTCTATTTCCAGTATTTTTTTCTATATTCTTGTCTTTTTCATTTTGGAACATTACAGATTAGGTGTCCAACATATAGGAATAGAGAAATTTGAACCATTATGGCACGTCCCATACATTGTGAAGCGCATTATGGCTAGGGTTCTGTTGGGGTTCCTGAGTTTTGATAGATTGGCTAACCAAAAGACAAGACAACATCAGAACCAATCTTTAGAGTTCCAGGATCTAGTCCTCCTATTCTTAGAGAGGGATCTCTCAAATTTACTTGTTTGCAAAGGTTTATCTTGTTTGCTTTTAAGTATTGATTTTAGACTAGTTATTAAGTTAAGGTGTTTGTTTGGTTTGTTTGTTTGGTTGAATTGTCACAGTAGAATATGAAAGGTCTAGGTAGTATAGATAGAAAGAAGAAGTGTCAGTTTCATTGGGCAATGGAGTCAAGAAGAGGTTTATGACAAACTCATCAATGGATATGGGATATGAAAGGGAAAATCTAACTTGGCCACACGATCCTTTAGTTTTGTGAATGAGATGGACATTAATGATTTGGAAGGAGAAATTGAATTCTCGACAAAGGGAACTTAAAAACATAACTTGAACATAAATAGGCATTTGATAGACAGGGCTAACCATGAATTCTACAAACCACTCTTTAAGAAAATAATGAATTGAAGACGACTTTTAAAATGAAATCTAAGATTCGGGAGCACATCCTATTTCCTCAAATATTTTATTTCAAAGGACTTAGAAAACATGAAAGATTCACTGATAATTGTATTCATAGAAGAGGGAACACCTAACACATCTATGATCACAACTATAAAGACCTTTAAAACAATTATTCAAGCAGGGACAAAGGGTATGATCGAAATAGACCTCCTTGGCTAACTATAAACAATGGTACTTCAAAGGGAGACTCCAAAAACAGTTTTCAAGTGGTAGCAGACAAGCAGGGAAAACCATAAATCATGTTGGAACCAACTATTTGAACTATTTGAGAAATAAACAAGCATAAGGGTTCAAGAGAATGATTAAAGACTCTAAAATACCTTAGCAGAAGAAAACATAAAACAGTGCAGGATAAACAGGTCTAAGGTGCTTCGAGGAGTCATTTCTTAGCCTAAAATTTTCATCCTACTGTAATAAGAATTTATGAAACATAATGAAAACACGAAAAACAGTAAACAGTTCAGAATACATCACCAACAGCCAGGCTTAGGGATCCAATGATAGAGACTTCTCAAGAACAAGCATGTCCAAACATAATCCATCTTCTAAGACTTCAATTTCTTCTTCAACTTCAATAGACTATGTATTATTTCAGAGAGTTTCAGTGTTACAACTAGTGACCAACCAACCCTTTACAATGTGCTCCTCAAGGATATTTTATAATAAAATGAGGAGGTGGAAGAGTTCCTAGGGTTGAAGTGTAATTAATTATATACTAAATGCAACTCCTAGCCTTGAAAACCATGCAAGGCATAAGGCAGGAAAGCATTTAATTCTAACTTTTTTTTATTTACTATGTTTTTGCTTTTTAGGCTTAGTGGGTAAAAAGATTGACTTTAGGCACATTCTTATCTTTTACAATAACTTTACTGATAGTTTAAAATATGTTCTTTAGTTTGAAATAACTGTTCAGTTGTCTTTAGGCAAATATCTTTTGACTGGGCAATAACTATGCCTTCATTTGATTTATTGAGGCTGCAGGTGACACTTTGGTAGCTAAAGAGAATAAATAGCCTCTGATGTGGTAGTGGAGGCCTCCTTTACTGATATAACTCTCTATTTTACCTTAAAACACTTTTAATTTTCTTTTGGTCTGTGTTTAGGCTTAATTAGCCTTGATCTTTGTCTTCGGGTCTTCATTCTCTAATATTGTCTTTATCTCTTTAAACCTGAGGATTAAAACCCTAATCTTCAGGCTTTAGGCATTAATCCCTTTATTGTTAATTTCTTCACTCTGATACACTTTGTTGTTCTGTCTTCACTGGCACAAATGGTTTTCTATCAGTTGGTGGGTTTACAGGTACGATTGATGTTCATGACACATCAATCCATTTTAGAATTCACCCTGTATGGCTTCCCATTTTTATTGATAGGTTACAGATTCGTCTCTCTGAACTGAAGTGTCACCTCTATGACTGTAAGAAAACCTAAGAAACACCATTGTGGAACCTACAAACAGACAATTTAACCATGTTATATAAATCCTGCGAGGGGGTAAATACTACTTCGGAGGCTGGGAGGAGCGCAGGAACAATGCAGAGGAAGGGTGATTATGCAGGAAGAGAAGTCCTATGATGAAAAAACGGGCCAAAACATAGGCTAAACCGTTCTTGGCGTGATGGTGAACAGGAGCCGTTAGATTAGGACAATCAATGGTTGAGATCTTTCGATGGAGTCATTTGGGAAATAGATGGATGGTATACAAAAGAAATCGTGATATAACGTGGGCCGTTTGATCTCAGAGATCGACAGCTAGGATAAAATGCGATAAGAAACGTTGTGGTGGGAGGCGGTTTGGCGGAAAACCGGGAATGATTTTCGTGTGGCGAAATGGGGGGTAGGCGGTATTGCCAAAAAAACATGATTCCATACATTGCTTGACACCTGTCCTTTTCAATACCGCCTATTTCGCGCGGAAGTAGCGCACTGTGGAACAGGGGTGAAAATCACGTGATATCGTGCGCTGGCAGTGGGATGATCTGTAGAAGATCTAACGGCGTGGATAAAATGCGATGGGGGGTAAGATGCAGGGTTGAAATTTCATGCGGGGCCCAAGGTGACGTGGTGTTTTTTCGCATAGTGGATGGTTTCGATGGGCTATCGGGTTAAGTCCCGGCCGTTGGATTTGGGAGAATGAACGGTTGGGACTCAATCAGAGGGGTGATGGCGAAGGGTTATGGACAGAGCGCGATGCAATCTCGGCCGTTGGTTCTTGTGGATTCAACGACTGAGGTCAAATCGGTGGGTTGGGCCATTGGAGGACCAACGCTTTGGAAAGAAGACTTATGTTTTTTGTGATGCGACGAAGGGGTGTGGTCCCATGAAAAAGGTAAGGAGATCGGGGGTTAAAAAAGAAAGGGTTTATCGCATCGGGGAGTTTTGAAGTAAAAGGTAACAAAGAAACAGGAAACCCCGATTGCGATTGCGCGATGGGGGTTAGCTCCTGGTCGCGGGATGAGGTCATGTGAGGAAAGGGGCTAAGGATATAATCCCTTGGGGCTTAAGACCTATAGAGTGTAGAAGACTGATTTTTAGGCCAAAATAAGGATTTTTAAGGCCGAAATAGGGGTTTCGGTAGAGGGAAGAAAGGGTTTTCAAACCAGATAAAGGGAAAATATAAGGTTTAAAGAGGGTTAGGATGATTTAGAGGTTAGAATGAGGGTTTATGGAGGGATTTTGTGAAGGAAATATGGGCGAAAATGGAGAAGTGTAATGATGAAATGGAGCCTCATGAGCAGTTTTTCCTTTGGTAAACAGCAAGGTTCTTGAGGGCTTTAAGTGAAATAGCAGTGAAGATTAATTTCAAGGACAAAGATCATCATAATACTTCAAGAACTCAAAATTTGGACAATAATTGTTTCTTGAAGGCTAAAAAAAATATTTAGCCACCATTTGATATGAAAAATTTTTATAGGTGGCTAATAGTGGCTCCACATGGGGATGGCATATTCTTGAAGGTGTCAAGAACTTCAGACAATTTTTCTTTGGAATTTGATCAGTGCCTTGCACTTTGATAATCTTTTATCAGCTGCTAAAAAAAATGAATTATAACTTTATATATCAGTAGAAAAAATTCTCCCAAACAACTACCTACACAACCTACTTCCTAACATTTTTTCTTCAGAAGGTGCACTTGGACTTGCAAACCTTTTCATCAATACTTCATTCTTTTATTGAAAGCATAAAACTAATCTAAGTCTACCCTTATTTCTCCATGAACTCAGTTTAAACATTTGAGTTCATAAATTCTCTACCTAACTACTGTCTATCAGGATTAGACTGTCTGACAGACCTTTATTCTTTAAATTCTAAAACAGAAAATTTAAAAGCAGCCAAGCCAAGATTAAGCAATTTGACTTGCTGCAGATCCATGGCATAAAAAAAAGCTGCACATAGACTAAAATTTTCAGAAAATTAAAACAAAATTTGTGAAGGCTTAAGATCTGAAAAATAAAAAACATCCTTCATTTATTCTTCAGCTCTGGTTTTAGTCTTGTTTGAGTTGTTTCCTCTTTCTTTTCTGGTTCAAGTTTTAGCTTTTTAGAACCAATTCTTTGTCAATCTCATAGATTCAAGATTTGAGCTTGTTTTAACCTTTGTTTTTCTATCCTAATCTACCTTACTGATAATCCAAGATTGTGTTGTTTAGCTGATCAAATTCACTAACCTATCAGCAGTAAATTGAAAAGATAATTAGTCATGATTAGGCTGTATGACTAACTAGAAATGTGTTTCTAAGAGTGGCATTTGAGCTTGCACACTTTCAGACTTTGTCTCTTATTTTTTTTGGTATGGGGCTATACCTTTCTTGTTTTCATCTGCCCACTTTTCTTTTCTATTCTTTTTGTATTTTTTCATTTTTTCTTTCAAAGCAGAAATCAACAACTAACTAAATGCTCAAAGCTGAGCTTTATTGACATTCCTACCTATCCTAATATAACTTGGAATATTCACATGCTTAGCTGATGAAATCTCTTTTCCAGTACAACCAATCTAATAGATAATTCCATGATTGGTCCTTCTTCATCTTTTTGGGCAGGCTGGACAAACAGGGCCACTCCCATTCCTTTTGTTTCTTAGCAGCAGTGCTAAAAAATCTTCTTTCTTTTGGTAATACACCGCTCCCAATAACCTTTATCCCTTCTTCAAATGCCTTTAAGAAGTGAGCATAGGGATCTTGAAACAATGCCTGGTTATGAATATTTGTAAGATAGGTTTCAACCAGGGTTACCCTTTCCTCCACTGGATCAAGATTAAGATTTCCTTGAGAAAGAAAAACTTACTCATCTTCATTATTATCTGAACTGGAGGACTCATTATATATTGCAGTGTTGTCCTCTTGTAGTCCTGATATGCTCTGATTCAGTGGACTGTACTTTGTGAAGAGATCATCATGTTCTTGAGCAGGGTTATCCTTTATTACCTCAATCCTATCAGGAGAAGGCTCCTTATCTTCATCCTGCTCAAGAAATTCCTCTTCCTTTACAATCTCAACATTACAACTGATAGATTGTTGACTTCCCATTATGTGAAAGCTATCTTTGATGGACTGGATTTGTTGATTGTTGCTTTCAAGCTGATGATAATGAAATTCATGACACCAATCAACTGCTGGTTTCCTTGCATGATTAGTTTCTGCTTGAAGCTCATCATCATCATCAGACTGATCAAAATTTGGCTAATCATTAGTATAAACCATATCACCAATCAAGCGTATTGGGTTATCAGTTGGCTTTTCTTTGAGTTGATCTACAAGTTTTTTTTCTATTTCAAGAAAACAAGGTTCAGTAGGTAGATGAGCAGAGGCATTTTGTTCTACTGAAGATTCGACGGCTAGTTGTTTGTTTAATATTTGGTCAATTTCTTTTTCTGTCAAAAGAGGAATTTTTCTTTTTCTTTGGACAGAAGTACAACAGTCCTCTTTCTCTTGTATTGACTAGTTTTGAGGCTGGATGTCTTCTTGAGCCTCTTCTAGGGAATCATTACTTGTGCTTGCAGGGAAACTTTGAGGGTTTTCTTCTTTTTCCTGATCTATCTCAGTTTCAAACAACTCCTCATGATTTTCATGGTAGTCTCTTTGAATATAAGTTTCATGAGTTGTTTCTACTATATTGTCAGGATGCCACTCTCCTTTTAAAATCTGAAATGATTCATAACATAGAGGGAGAGTCCCTTTATTTGTTAATTTCTCTTCTATTTCGGATTTTTTTGTTTCCTAGGTGGTCTATTGTTTCCTCAAAACACTGCTCACTTTTTACATTTGCAGTTTGGTTGTAAAGTTCTCTTAATAGTGCAAAACAAGATAAAAGGAGGCAATCAGGAGTTTCTTGACAACCTTCTTCATTGTTTTCTTTGTAACCTTGCTCACCATCTTCTATAAAGTCCTGATCATCATACTTATCTTGCTCGTTGTCTAGGTCTTGTAGTTTTTGAGTTTGTTCTTGATCTAAAAAAAGTATGAGCTGCTCTAGATTATCAATATTTAAATTAGCCTCATACCTATCTATTCTCTTTCCAAGCATATACATCATTTCTTCTATCATGACCAGTAATTTTGCTTCTGGGTCTATATCTGAATCCATGTTTTGTAAATAAAGAGGTCACTGTATATTTTCAACCAGTTTAGAGTCTTCTACCAGTGGAGTTATTAGGTCCTTTGGGATTGTGGAGTCGCCAGGTGGAATATTTTGAACTTTGCTGTCCACCAACAGCATGATTGGGTTTGCTCAATGCATTCCCAGGAGAGTTTACAAGGATTAGTGAAGTAATAGGCCTACTAGAGGCCAATGGAGTCGCCAGGTGGAAATTTTTTAGCTTTTTGTGAAGGCAAAATTGTTTTATGGTTCCACCACCATATTTATTATGAAGCCAATCTGAAATATTTTTGGGTTTTTTTTTAGTTTCTGTGGTTGTTTGAAAGACTAATGAATCTATAAGAGCTTTCTAGGCAACTATGAACTCAGTAGTCCCACCGTGATCGCCATTATGTTGGTGATGAGGTGGGATAACAATTCCCTAGGTATTCCTTGTCAAATTAAGGGCCTAAAGAGTTTTAAGAGGTATTTAAGCAACTATATACTCAAAAGGTCCCACCGTGATCGCCATTATGTTGGGGTTCCTGAGTTTTGATAGATTGGCTAACCAAAAGACAAGACAACATCAGAACCAATCTTTAGAGTTCTAGGATCTAGTCCTCCTGTTCTCAGAGAGGGATCTCTCAAATTTACTTGTTTGCAAATGTTTATCTTGTTTTCTTTTAAGTATTGATTTTAGACTAGTTATTAAGTGCAAGTGTTTGTTTGGTTTGTTTGTTTGGTTGAATTGGCACAATAGAATATGAAAGGTCTGGGTAGTATAGATAGAAAGAAGAAGTGTCAGTTAGATTAGGCAATGGAGTCAAGAAGAGGTTTATGAAAAACTCATCAATGGATATGGGATATAAAAGGGAAAATCTAACTTGGCCACAAGATCCTTTATTTTTGTGAATGAGATGGACATTAATGATTTGGAAGGAGAAATTTAATTCTCAACAAAGGGAACTTAAAAATAGAACTTGAACATAAAGAGGCATTTGATAGACATGGCTAACCATGAATTCTACAAACCACTCTTTAAGCAAATAATGACTTCAAGACGACTTTTAAAATGAAATCTAAGATTCGGGAGCACATCCTATTTCCTCAAAGATTTTATTTCAAAGGACTTAGAAAACATGAAATATTCACTGATAACTGTAGTCATAGAAGAGGGAACACCTAACACATCTATGATCACAACTATAAATACCTTTAAAAAAATTATTCAAGCAGGGACAAAGGGTATGATCGAAACAGACCTCCTTGGCTAACTATAAACAATGGTACTTCAAAGGGAGACTTCAAAAAAAGTTTTCAAGTGGTAGCAGACAAGCAGGGAAAACCATAAATCATGCTGGAACCAACTATTTGAACTATTTGAGAAATAAACAAGCATAAGGGTTCAAGAGAATGATTAAAGACTCTAAAATACCTTAGCAAAAGAAAACATAAAACAGTGAAGGATAAATAGTTCTAAGGTGCTTCCAGGAGTCACTTATTAGCCTAAACTTTTCATCCTATTGTAGTAAGAATTTATGAAACATAATGAAAACAGGAAAAATAGCAGACAGTTCAGAATACATCACCAACAATCACGCTCAGGGATCTAATGATAGAGCCTTCTCAATAACAAGCATGTCCAAACATAATCCAGCTTCCAATACTTCAATTTCTTCTTCAACTTCAACAGACTATGTATTATTTCAGAGAGTTTCAGTGTTACAACTAGTGACCAACCAACCCTTTACAATGTGCTCCTCAAGGAGATTTTATAATAAAATGAGGAGGTGGAAGAGTTCCTAGGGTTGAAGTGTAATTAATTCTATACTAAATGCAACTCCTAGCCTTGAAAACCATGCAAGGCATAAGGCAGGAAAGAATTTAATTCTAACTCTGTTTTATTTACTCTGTTTCTTCTTTTTAGGCTTAGTGGGTAAAAAGATTGAATTTAGGCACATTCTTATCTTTTACAATAACTTTACTGATAGTTTAAAATATGTTCTTTAGTTTGAAATAATTGTTCAGCTGTCTTTAGGAAAATATCTTCTGACTGGGCAATAACTATGCCTTCATTTGATTTATTGAGGCTGTAGGTGGCACTTTGGTAGCTAAAGAGGATAAATAGCCTCTGATGTGGCAGTCGAGGCCTCCTTTACTGATATAACTCTCTATTTTACCTTAAAACACTTTTAATTTGATTTTGGTATGTGTTTAGGCTTAATTAGCCTTGATATTCGTCTTCGGATCTTCATTCTCGGATACTATCTTTATCTCTTTAAACCTGAGGATTAAAACCCTGATCTTCAAGCTTTAGGTATTAATCCCTTTATTGTTAATTTCTTCACTCTGATACACTTTGTTGTTCTGTCTTCATCGGAACAAATGGTTTTATGTCAGTTGGTGGGTTTACAGGTACAATTGATGTTCATGATGCATCAATCCATCTTAGAATTCACCCTGTATGGCTTCCCATTTGTATTGATAGGTCATAGAGTCGTCACTCTGAACCGAAGTGTCACCTCTGTGACTGTAAGAAAACCTGAGAAACACCATTGTGGAACCTGCAAACAGACAATTTAACCATGTTATATAAATCCTGCGAGGGGGTAAAGACTGCTTTGGAGGCTGGGCGGAGTGGAGGAGCAATGCAGGGGAAGGGTGATTATGCAGGCGGAGAAGTCCTGTGAAGAAAAAATGGGCCAAAACATAGTCTAAACCGTTCTTGGCGCGACGGTGAACAAGAGCTGTTGGATTAGGACAATCAACGGTAGAGATATTTTGATGGAGTCATTCGAGGATTAGATGGATGGTAGACAAACGAAATCGCGATATAACGTGGGCCGTTCGATCTCAGAGATCAACGGCTAGGATAAAACGCGATAGGAAGCGTTGCGGTGGGAGGCGGTTTGGCAGAAAACCGAGAATGGTTTTCGCGCGGCGAAATGGGTGGTAGGTGGTATCACCATAAAAAACGCGATTCCATACATCGTTTGACACATGTCCCTTTCAATACCACCTATTTCGCATGGAAGTAGCGCACTGTGGAATAGGGGTGAAAATCGCGCGATATGGCGTGCTAGCCGTTAGATGATCGGTAGAAGATCTAACAGCATGGATAAAACACGATGGGGGGTAAGATGTAGGGTTGAAATTTCATGCGGGGCCCAAGGTGACATGGTGTTTTGTCGCATAGTGGATGGTTTCGATGGGCTATCGGGTTAAGTCCCGGCCGTTGGATTTGGGAGAATGAACGGTTGGGACTCAATCGAAGAGGCGATGGCAAAGGGTTATGGGCGGAGCACAACACAATCTCGGCCGTTGGTTCTTGTGGATTCAACGGCTGAGGTCAAATCGGCAGGTCGGGCCATTGGAGGACCAACGCTTTGGAAAGAGGACTTATGTTTTTTGTGATGCGACAAAGGGGTGTGGTCCCATGAAAAAAGGTAAGGAGACCGGGGGTTAAAAAAGAAAGGGCTTATCGCATCGAGCAGTTTTGAAGTAAAAGGTAACAAAGAAACAGGAAACTCCGATTTCAATTGCGTGATGGAGGTTAGCTCCTGGTCGCGGGATGAGGTCATGTGAGGAAAGGGGCTAAGGATATAAGCCCTTGGGGCTTAATACCTATAGAGTGTAGAAGACTGATTTTTAGGCCAAAATAAGGATTTTTAAGGCCGAAGTAGGGGTTTCGGTAGAGGGAAGAAAGGGTTTTAAAACTAGATAAAGGGAAAATATATGGTTTAAAGAGGGTTAGGATGATTTATAGGTTAGAATGAGGGTTTATGGAGGGATTTTGTGAAGGAAATATGGGCGAAAATGAAGAAGTGTAATGATAAAATGGAGCATCATGAGCAGTTTTTCCTTTGGTAAACAGCAAGGTCCTTGAGGGCTTTAAGTGAAACAGCAATGAAGATTAATTTCAAGGACAAAGATCATGATAAGACTTCAAGAACTCACAATTTGGACAAGAATTGTTTCTTGAAGGCTAAAAAAAAGATTTAGCCACCATTTGATATGACAAATTTTTATAGGTGGCTAAAAGGTTCCAACAAGTTGGTAGATTATGATGGGATTCCATTCTCGAAGCATCGAAATGGGTTGTATCTTAAACGTTACTATGCCTGATTTTTCGTAGTGAACACTATATTATATGCTTTGATTGCGTGTGTGTAGAAGTGTATCTTTTAGATTTTTTCATGTGGTTGGTAATCCGCTTCACATTTTTTGTAGATTTCAGAATCTTTGAAACCATTTGTTGGATATTTTGATCGTGCTAGTCGTAGTACTCATAATTTATCCTCTGTAGCATGGGCCATCTTTGCTCCAAGAGGCTATTTAGTGAGTTTCCAAGGGATTTGTATTGGTCGATCGATCAACAATATCATTGAGTATATCAGGTTGATTGAACTACTCTCTGATGCCATTTCACTTGGCATTCGCCGCATTATCATCAGGTTGGACTCACAACTTGTCGTACTACAACTTATTGGCGTCTAAACTATCTGAAATCCATCAATTCATCGCACGTTCCTTAGAGTTCATCTTTTGAAAAGACGTTTTGATTACATTCAATATAAACATATTTCCAGAAACTTCCACACTTTGGTTGATTCATTGGCGAATTATGTGCTAAATAGACATTTTCAACATTTGTAAAGATAGATTTTCAATTCAAATCATACAATTGAATAGGATTGCACATAATCATAGAAAAACACTGAAAGTAAAATATATTTATATCAAGTTTTTTACAAAATTGTGTCCAAGACACGTTGGTCATCTGACCTCAAAATGTATACATACATAGCATAGTCTAAGTAAACCAAGTGATGCTCATGATCCCAAGTCACTGCTTGGGCTGTCATGCATAATAGCCTCATCCAACGGCTAGGCACACCAATGGTATGGCGTTGTTGTAATGTTCCAAAATTTTAGCTTCCAAGCTAAATGGAACATTAGAGTTAGCAGCAGCTATAGTCGGTAAATAAATGGGTAGAAAATCCCATAAGTCTCCTAAGGAGGAATAAAATACTCCAATTGTGAAAGGGGACACTCTTTCAATCTTAATAAAACACCTCCATGTGTGAACAAATATAAAATGAAGCTGCTTTGACCAAGTCAACAGCGCAGTTTTAGTGGAGGAGGAATCCTAGGATGGATAACACAATTTTGGAGGGAAATGTAACATGGGTTAGGAGTAACCTAAGTGAGTGGGGCCAAGGGAAAGGAAAATCACATCTTATATAAGGAAGGGGATGGAAACATTATTGACCATGTTGTAGATTATTATTCTTGGCTACCAAGAATTGTTGCTGCTTTGCTGCTTAGCAAAGTTGTAGTGTTGTTTAGCACTGGGTGTTCTCAGGCAAGAATCCCACCTCTTTCCTTTGAGTATCTCATTGGGAGAGTTTTTATTCCACATAAGGTTTTTAGGCCAAGCTTCAGCCATCTACATCAGCACATCTTTGCTAGAGATTGTGCAGTGTTGCTGGGTGCAGCAGTGGAAGGGATTGGAATCCCGGCTTCCAAGCTAGTTTCTCATTGGAGGAAGGTTTCCTTCACTTGAGAGATCTGTTTGGAGAGCTCTAGAGCTTATTTCAGATTTTTGGTATCATACCACACATTTCTCATACCCTCCCAACACTTTTTCTGCTAGGGAGAGAGTTATTTTGGAGGCAGTGTTCGTTGCATGGTTTGGTGGTTCCATTGCAGTGTTTCCTTGTGATTGAGAGGTTCATCCTTTCATGGGAGGAATCCCTTGAGGTTTCTACATCAGATCAGACATATTTCAGCCTTTTTCACTCATCTACTTCATTTTGGAAGTGATTATTCAGTCATTTCCTGAATATCACATTTTGTATATAGAGTGTTTGACAGGAAACCCTTGCCGGGTTATCTTGTATTTTGTATAGGAGACTAGATATTTGTACTTCAGCATTATTTATCAATATATGAGTAGATCTATGATTCTCCTATCATTTTATGTGTAAAACCTCTCTTATACTGCGCAGTCCCTTGAGCAGCTGCTCCGACATTTTGCAGTCTTGGGGTTTTCCACCATTTCTAGCTTCACTAGTGTGGGAGGTTTGTTCAACCCACCTAGTTTTATTTGTTTCAGCTCTATTATTGGATTTAAATTTTCTATTGATTATTTTATGGGATCCAAGAGTCCATTTCAGTATTTAATTGCATATTTTTCTATAAATGCGTTTTTGATGCATGTTTTATGAGCAATCCTGAAAAAGGAATATTACAGTGGTATCAAAGCATGATCTCTGGCTCAGCCTGTGAGATCCAGCTATCAGAAGAAGGAGAGATGGAAAAAATCTAGAAAGCTTCAGTATGTGCAGGAAGAAAGGAAGACAAGCTCACAAAGCTTCTTCCAAAATCTATGAAGAGATTTCAAAGAGAGCTGAAGAAGATGATATTGGAGATGGGATCTCCAAAGGAGGTTGATTTTAGAGCTGAATCTAGATTTTCACATGGTGAGTGTGAGCATGCAGCTGCACTCCATGATGCACAGCACAGTCAAATGCCCATAGCTATCCTAAGATGGATGGGAGGAGGAAGAATACCTAAGAGAATGACTCTTAGTGATTTGTTATGGGAGTATGAATCTCAAACTGAGAGGTTTAGATATCATACTGATTTCCAAGATTTTTGCAAGATCCAGATTGAGAAGAGGCAGCAGCAGGATGCATATAGATTTCTTCTATCTACATTTTCCAGATCACCGACATGTTCAGTTGAAGCTTGGGTGAAGGAGCTAAACTCCTATTTGCAGCTGCACCATATTTCCGGAGATGAAGCTATCAGAGTTACAGCACTACATTTCAGAGGTAAGGCTCATGCATGGTGGATTTTTTAATCTTATTCCTTAAAGAATGCCAACACTGTCTCTTATGCAAGATTCATAAAAACATTGGTGGAGAGGTTTGGTGAAAAACTTCTTAAGACACATGAGCAAGGAAATTTTGAGAAAACAAAACCCTTGCATGTGATGGATGGAACTCCATTTTAGAAAACCATGAGAGGAGCTGATGTCTTGCATTACACATTTCCGGAAGCAAAACTTCCAGTTCATATTCTTGAACAAGAGGGCATGGGGATCATCTTTTCACAAAGGGATCCAATTCTTGAGATGTTGCCTACACACATTGATGGAGAAGAGGGAAACAGTGTTGTCACATCTAGAACACATCCAGTGCCTCATGCAAAGGAGGGAGGAGCACATGCTCCCACAGGATGAATTCTTGTATCTTTGCAAGAAGTTCCCCAGGATCTCATACATAGAGGTCCAAGCACAATCACTGAGAAGCATGATTGTGCAGCATTGCAGCTGAGGAAAGGAGGAAGAACAACATCAGTTGATGAGAGGCATACACCCTTCTCTATTTCAGAGAGCCAATGCAAGGAAGTGACAGACTGATTTGCACTGCAGAAGTAGGGGCAAGATTTCCCAATCACCTATGCAGTCTACTCTTGACATTGATGTCTCACTTCATGGAGGTATTCCACCTAGGAGGCCACCTGATCTTCAGTTGATAAGGGATATCTTGTCTTTGGACTCACCACTATTGGTTTTCGGAGAGGTGAAGAGTTTTGAGGAGAAATTTGGCATGGGGGATGTCAAAGTAGCAGGTAGCAGCATGAGTGGAGCTTCACATGCCAGATCACCAGCGTTGTCACTGAGGAGGATTGATCCTTATTAGAGATCTCATCTTTTAGTAGAGTACTCCAAGGATCTTGGTGCATGCATGATTCTTGATGACCTGGATGGAGATGACAGATACATGGTGAGAGATGTGGTCATCTATTCCTATGGCAGGATCTTCTTGACTAGATCCTCTAGTTTCAAGGATAAGCTACTACATGCAGCACATGAGGACTTCTCTTCTATGCACTTTGATGTATATTTCCAATTGATGGAGGAATTCACTTGGGAGGGCATCCAGCATGACATATATCAGCATATGGAGAGATGCATAGCTTGGATGGTGAAAGAGAGGATGTCACAGCTACCTTCCTACTCTTTGAGAGTGAGGGAGAATTTCCAGTTGAGCCATTTCAGCTCAAGACCTAAAGCACATAATGAAGGAGGTATCATTTCATTTTACTTCTTTCCTTTATTTGAGCAACATGATGTAACAAGAATAAATATTTCTTCTTGCATATTATATGATGATGTACTTGCAGCAACATGTAGCATTGATTTTGGCTATCTTTTTGATGAGCTATGGGAGAAGCCATATGTCTCTTGGTGTGCACCAATGACACCATATTGTGACTTCATGTTTTCATCTTATGAGATGAATATGGAAAAAAACAAGTGGCTGGTAAAAAATTTGTTGATTCTTATTTTGATGCAGGCTAATGGTGCACTACGTTGGTTCCATGAGAGGGACCAAGATTCACTCTCTAGTTGTCAATAGGCAACTTTTTTTTAATTGTATCTTGCTTCCATGTATTGCTGATGTGTTCTTGTTCAAAGGAAGCTTGTATGAGGGAGAGATGAGGCAGTAGCAAAAAATTTTGTTGCTATGGTTGCACTTGGGAGAGTATGGGAAAAAATCTTCCCATACTTTTCATGACATTTCTGAAGAGAAGGAAGGCACATTCATAGTGCAAGGAGGCTACCCTTCAGTATTGGAGGATCATGAGAAACTTCCATGTTGGAAGGAGATATTCTCACATAGCAGCATGATGATGGATGGCCTTGGCATGTGGAATTTTGAAGGGAGGAGTCATGGATCCTTATTCTTAAGGCCTACAGCGCTGTCACATAGGATCATGTTCTTATGGATGAGATATTCCAAGGGAAGGAGGTATCCCTTCTTCTTGTATATTTTTATGAGTAGATTCTCATGGGAGGACTTATTGGAGGATCTCACTTTCATCCCACTCACTATGTATGGTAGAGAATGCATTTCTATACTTTTTTATTACTCTATTGAGTATTTTTACTTTCTCACCATGTTTGCACAGTGCATTGCTCCTCAAAAGAGCAAGAGTATTTTTGGGTTTCATGGTCACTTTAGGGCCAATGTTTATGATGATTGTAACCCATATATACATGAATTTGGGCAAGTGTATTTTTATTTTATCTATGTATAGCTGATAGGCATTGATTCTTACTTCCCCATGTTGGGAGAACATACAAATCCAGCTTGTAACTTATTTCAGGAACACTTGCCACATGAGATTCTCAAGCAGCAGTTGGGGAGACTGCGTAATATCCACTTAGAGAACCTTTGGTACCATCCAAAATTTCATCTAAATTTCAGAAATTTTCTGATTTGGAGGCCAAATGGTGATGATATGCCATTCATCTTGAATGGAATGGATTGGGTTGACATGTCACATAACTTTGGAGGAAGAGTCCTTGGAGGCTCCATCTCCTTCTTGCCATTGGAGGACAATCATGTTTCAGCCCAAGATCAGAATTACCTCCACACTTATCATGAGTGGAGAGGAAGACAGCGTGGGATAGGCCCTCTTTCCTATCATGTACATTCATTCATCCCACCTACATTTCAGGAGCACAAGGTGGAGGAGACTTTTCATGAGTTGCCATGTTGGAGGGTGACTCACTTCATTTGGATGATAGCATGGGTGAGGGAGGCACTCATTCACCATGTTGATCATCACTCCTAATTTGTGGAGGCCATGAGACACCTAGCATGCTTCCATTCACACTTTCCACCTTTGATTGATGTAGACACTTTAGTTTTGCACACTTTGGAGGAAGCATTGGATGACAGTTTATTTGCAGATTCTCTTGATTCAGTGATGGAGGCTATTGGTGGGAGGCCACATGAGGAGGAGGGGAGATATTTTTCTCTCATTATGCATTTTCTTGAGGACAAGAAAATATTTTTGAGGGGAGGACTGTAATGTTCCAAAATTCTAGCTTCCAAGCTAAATGGAACATTAGAGTTAGCAGCAGCTATAGTCGGTAAATAAATGGGTAGAAAAGCCCATAAGTCTCCTACGGAGGAATAAAATACTCCAATTGTGAAAGGGAACACTCTTTCAAGATTAATAAAACACTTCCATGTGTGAACAAAGATAAAATGAAGCTGCTTTGACCAAGTCAACAACGCAGTTTTAGTGGAGGAGGAATCCTAGGATGGATAACGCAATTTTGGAGGGAAATGTAACTTGGGTTAGGAGTAACCTAAGTGAGTGGGGCCAAGGGAAAGGAAACTCACATCTTATATAATGAATGGGATGGCAGCATTATTGAACATGTTGTAGATTATTATTCTTGGCTGCCAAGAATTGTTGCCGCTTTTCTGCTTAGCAAAGTTGTAGTGTTGTTTAGCACTGGGTGTTCCCAGGCGGGAATCCCACCTCTTTCCTTTGAGTAGCTCATTGGGAGATTTTTTATTCATAATTCCACATTAGGTTTTTAGGCCAAGCTTCAGCCATCTACATCAGCACAGCTTTTTCGGAGATTGTGCAGTGTTGTTGGGTGCAACAGTGGAAGGGATTGGAATCCCGGCTTCCGAGCTAGTTTCTCATTGGAGGAAGGTTTCTTTCACTTGAGAGATCTGTTTGGAGAGATCCAGAGCTTTATGTCAGATCTGTGGTATCATACCACACATTTCGCATACCCTCCCAGTGTTGTTTCTGCTAGGGAGTGCGTTATTTTGGAGGCAGTGTTCATCGCATGGTTTGGTGGTTTCGTTGCAGTGTTTCCTTGTGATTGAGAGGTTCATCCTTTCATGGGAGGAAGACCTTGAGGGTTCTACATCAGATAAGACATATTTAAGCCTTTTTCACTCATCTACTTCAGTGTTGTAGTGATTATTTAGTCATTTCCTGAATATCACATTTTATATATAGAGTGTTTGACAAGAAACCCTTGTCGGGTTATCTTGTATTTTGTATAGGAGACTAGATCTTTGTACTTCAGCATTATTTATCAATAAATGAGTAGATCTATGATTCTTCTATCATTTTATGTGTAAACCCTCTCTTAGACTACGCAATCCCTTGATCAGCTACTCCGGCATTTTGCAGTCTTGGGGTTTTTCACCATTTCTAGCTACACTAGTGTGGGAGGTTTGTTCAGCAATCGAATGTTGCGTTAAAGCAATCAAAGGCTTATTTAAATTCATTCAAATCTAACACTATGCATTGCTTTAATTCATTCAATTGAATTCTGCAAGTTATGCTGCGACTCTTAGACAATGGAATTCTCGTCGTTCTGCAAGCTCAAAAAGAGAATTTCGGATGACCTTACATCCCAAAGCTCCAGAAAACTTACCCATTGTAATAATAGGGAAAATGGGCTTCCTCTGAAACAATGTGTTATCAATTCTTCACAACATGTATTCACAGAGGCTACATGAATATTCAGAAACACTGCATGCGTGCTCAAAAAGAATAAATGGGTATTCACAAATGCTATATGGGTGCTCAAAAATAATACAAGGGAATTCAGAAACGATATATAGGTGCTCAAAACAATGCCTAAGAATTCGGAAAACACTATATGAGCACTCAAAACCAATAATTGGCATTAAAAATGGCAGAAAACTATCTGATAGATAACAACAGCATCGCATTTTGAGAGAGAGTGTTGTCGGTGACTAGTGCAAACACTGTCCCAGTAGGTGGAGGTTTTCAATGATGGGCAGCCAGAACGGACCGAGATGCAGCCTCCTATTTCTTCCCTTGACGAGGAAGCTCCATGGCTCCAGCACCGCAATGACAGGAATGGCGAGTTTAACATAAAACTCAAGGCATTCCAGAAGGGGCCTCAACAATTTGAAATAGGAAATTCACACAGATTTTTGCATTTGCCTTTTTTTTTTCTTTGTTTTTTAAGGATTTTAGAATTTACGAATCTAAAATCAATAATAAAACTTCTATTCTTATTTTTTTTAAACAAAAATTTGACAAATTTCATACCAATATTTTGTTGATCGATTCAACGGAGTTGAATTTTCCAAGAACTGGGAGAGCTGGAATCCTCCTCCTCATATCCACTGCAACATTACTGTAGCTCTGATACCACAATAATGGCCAAAGTATCCTCAGACATGTAATTTTATTAATCACAAAAAAAACAATTACATTGGAATTATGCAAGAGTTTATACGTGAACAACACAATCACTCTTGCAATGAGCTATTTATAAGCTCAATGTCCTAACTTCCACTAATTTTGGATCACTTATTAAATAACAAGTGTCCAATTACATTAAATGAGCTTCTAACTATTCTACTAACTTTACTCCTAACTTAGAGCCTAGGAAACGACTCTTTTCTAGAGTCCTATTTTTAATAACAAATTTCTATTTCTAAATATCTCAAAGATTTATTAAATATTCTAGAATAATAATAATTAATTTAATATCTTAAATTAATAATTGTTTTATTCAAACATTATAACCTATGATAAAATTCATTTTGGATCATCTAACAATCCGATCAAAGCTTTAAATCACACCATAGGCTTATTTAGGATCCAATGCATACAAAAAACTAGAAAAATTCTAGGTAGAAAACAAGATGCAAGTTTTTGAATTGTGCCCAACACATCCCTGACTGGAAGACACAGCGTTGCAGAGGAACTGAGCCTCTTTCTAGCCTCTCTGTAATGAAATTTTTGACATCCAAGGGTGCATTGGTCCTAGGGCGTTGTATTTTTACCCTAGGAGCCCCAAAACCCTAAAAAATATTCATGAAACTGAACAAGAATGATAGTACACTGATATGAAAGGGATAAGCCCCAAGACTTGCACTCATCACATCTACATAGAGGAAAATTGTAAACCAATCAGACAACCTCAAAGACGAATGAATCCAAATCTTAGGGAGATTGTTAAAGAAGAATTGCAGAAATTGTTGAATGTTAACTTTATCTATCCTATTTCAGATAGTCAGTGGGTTTCTCCTTTGGTAATTGTGCCAAAGAAAAATGGTAAATGGAGGGTATGTATTGACTACCGAGAATTAAACAAAGCTACTCTTAAAGATCATTTTCCCCTACCTTTCATAGATCAGGTGTTAGATACCTTAGCTGGCAAAAAGTATTTCTCATTTCTAGATGGGTTTAGTGGTTATAATCAAATTCAAGTAGCACTTGAGGATCAAGACAAAACCACATTTACATGTCCTTGGGGTACCTATGCTTACCGAGTATTTCCATTTGGATTATGCAATGTACCTGCAACATTTCAAAGGGAAACATTAGGAATATTTTTGGATCTAATACATGATTGTGTAGAGGTATATATGGATGATTTAACAGTTTATGGGAACACATTTGAAGAAGCCTTAGCAAACTTGGAAAAAGTTTTAAAAAGATGTAAAGAAGCAAATATTTCACTTAGTCATGAGAAATGTTTTATGATGTTTACTGAAGGAATTGTTTTAGGACATCACATTTCAAGGGATGGGATTAGAGTTGATGAGACAAAAGTTGAAGTCATCTCTAACTTATCTATTCCAAGTTTTCAAAAAGATGTTAGGAGTTTTCTAGGATTTACAGGATATTATCGAAGATTTATAGAAAACTTCACCAAGATAGCATCTCCACTCTTCAAATTACTTACCAAAGACTGTGAATTCAAATGGAATTATGATTGCCAGTTAGCCTTTGAGACCCTGAAAACAAAAATTTCTGAAGCACCTATTTTAAGGGGACCTAACTGGAAGTTACCTTTTCATATTTCAACAGATGCCTCAGATACAGCTCTAGGAGCAGTATTTAAACAAAAAGACCTAATTCCTTATGCCATCTACTATACCAGTAAAAATTTGACTCCTTCAGAGTTAAACTATACTGTAACTGAAAAAGAGTTTTTAGCTGTTGTTCATGCCATAAACAAATTCAGACACCAGATAACAGGCTACGAAACTTTTGTTCACACAGATCATTCTGCAATTAGATACCTAATGAACAAATCAATTACTAATGGCAGAGTCATAATATGGTTATTGCTTTTACAAGAATTCAACATTACCATTCTAGATAGGCCTGGAAAACAAAACACAGTAGCTGATTTCCTATCTAGACTCCAAAACATCAAAGATGACACTCCAGTTGAAGATCAATTTCCTGATGAATATATTTTTGCAATTTCTACTCAGACTCCTTGGTTTGCTGACATTGCTAATTATTTAGTTTCAGGGAAATTTCCTTCAATGATGAATGTAAGAAACAAAAGAAAAATCATTTATGACAGTGCAAAATATTCATGGGTTGCTAATGAGTTGTACAAGACAGGTCTAGATTTTATCATTAGGAGATGTGTTCGGGAAGATGAGATGCCTGAGATTCTCAAATCATGTCATGATGAACCTTGTGGCGGACACTTTGCTGATAAGAGGACAGCTTATAAGGTCCTTCATTTAGGATACTATTGGCCATCCCTTTTCAAAGATGCTAAAGAGTATGCCAAAAGATGTGACAGTTGCCAAAGGGTAGGGAAACCTTCTCCTTCGGGTGAGATGCCATTACAGCCTCAGGTACATATTGAACCTTTTGAAAAATGGGCTTTGGATTTTGTAGGACCTATTAGTCCTCCATCAAGACAAAAGAAATATATATTAGTTTGCACTGACTATGTTACCAAATGGGTAGAGGCCAAGCCATTACTTTTTGCTAATGAAGCATCTGTAGTTACTTTTCTTTTTGAGGATATTTTTACTCGTTTTGGTGTCCCAAGGGAAATTGTTACAGATCAAGGAGCTCAATTTACATCAAGGCTAGTGGAAAAAATGATAGAGAGGTACAAAATCAGGCATAGAAAATCTACTCCTTATCATCCACAAGCAAATGGTCAAGTGGAATCTACTAATAAAGTCATTGAAGGAATCCTAACAAAGACTGTTCATTTACATAGAAGAGATTGGGTAGATAGGCTTCCTGAAGCCTTGTGGGCCTATAGAACTACATGGAGAAACACAACAGGCCATACTCCTTATGAACTTGTTTATGGAAAGCAAGTTTTGTTTCCCATAGAGTTCCAAATTCAAACTTTCAAAATGGCAGTTCAACTAGGACTTGATCTATCAGAGGCACAAAAGCACAGATTGGAGCAGATTAATGAATTGGATGAGATCAGACAAGATGCAGTTCAGAAAACAAGTATAGTCCAACAGCAAAGGAATAGATGGCATGATAAGTACATCAAGGAAAAAGTTCAAAGAAGGTGACTAGGCTCTCTTGTTTGATTCAAAGTTCAAAGATTTTCAAGGTAAATTCCAAACACATTGGCTTGGGCCATATGAAATTGTGAATTTTTTTGACAATGGAGCAATAAAAATCAAGACAATAGATGAAGAAGAGGTCACTTTTCTTGTGAATGGTCATAGATTGAAGCTGTATCATAAGCCACTTTCAAGAGAAGAATTTGTCAAGAAGTTCCAGGAAAACAGTGATGTGAAGTTAATGAAGAAGAATCTTTCTTCTTCATCAACTTAATTGTATTTTTTGAAGTCACTTTATTGAAAAAAATATATATATAAATAAATAAATAAAATTAAAAAATAAAATAAAGTATAAACATGAAAACTAATCACTGATTAGCATGTTTATACAGAAAAGGTAGAGCGAAAATCAGAATCTTTTTGACACTTTAGATTTTCAAATTTGTTCTTTTTCTACAAGAAGTTGTTACAAAATCATAAGTGCAGATCCATTTCACTTATGGTCCATCTCATTTCATCCATTCATATTCTATTTCATTCATTCATCCATACTCCATTTCATTCATTCATCCACACTTCATTCATTTCACCCCATAGTCCACCTCATTTCCATCCCAGATTTTTAAGTTTGATGTTTTTCTGCAATTAAATAATACATATCATGAATTGCAGGCCACTTCTCATACTTCACTCCATTTCATAAGTTGTGATCCATTCCATTCCATTATTCACTTCATTCATATTCCATTACACCATATTTTATTATCCATCTTCACTCATTCCATACAACATTCCATTCATGCTCCAAACCATTCCATTTCATGTTTCAAGTCCTCTACAGGTACATTCTGCAGCCAGTTAGACATTCTGCAGCTAGTCAGACATTCTACAGCCAGACAGACATTCTGCAGCCAGAGATCCTGAAAGCACTGTCCAGTAATCACCTGATCTGCAATAAAATGATCCTGCATATCCATGACAACAAGCAAAATCAAGGGAGTTATGAAGACTCAAAAAGTAATGATTTTCAGGGGAGAACAAAGCATATAAAGATCACAAAAATCAGAGGAAAGGCAAAGGTAAAAGTTCTGATTATAATGACATATCATGAAAAAATTTAGTATAGTTAAGTTATGAATAATTCAAAAAGTTGTTTTAATTGATTTTGTTGATCATGCCTAACAAACCTCCCGTAGAAACTTTGGATAAAACTCCTTCTATTCCACCATTTCAAATCCCATATCTGATCATCATTTAAAAATCTAAACGGTTAAAGTGCTGAAGTGATTGGATTAGTCACGTCACTAAGCCAAAGCATTTAATGATGATTTTTGAATTCGTTACAAAATATCTCCGCGGTATTTTCTTCCGTGATATCTTTCAACTCATATACATCATCCTCACCTCATTATATTCATTCCGTAATCACTCCATATCATTCTTTCCCGTAGCCAACTCTTAACCATTTCAGTCTGTAAAACAGAGGAAACATCTGTGGGGCAAAAACATCTCTGTAACAGCCATTGTCACCGTGAACAGAGGAGCAACAATTTGAAGGTTGGAAAGAGAAGTTATGGGTCTCATAGTGAGGACCGAACCAGTTGGAACTAAGTACTTGGAAGGTTATCCTCAAGTCAGAGAAATGTTACAACAAGCAGGGTGGTTGCAATTCTTTGAAAAATTTAGTGGTTTTCACAAAGAGGTGCCTAAAATGTTTGCACGGTCCTTTAGTGGAGCTGAGGTCAAGATAGGAGATATTAAATTCACTATTACAGAAGCTTGCATTGCAGAAGCAACAGAATTTCCCAGACAAGGAGAAAGGTGGTTCAAGAATAGAGAATTTCATAACGAGGCATGGAAGAAGATACTCAAGTCACCAGGTATGGATATTTCCATTTTTAAAAAGGGTATCCCTAACTCCGCACTAAAGAACAAATGGAGGAACATGTTCCTTATCTTGCAAAAATTCATCACTTGTGAAGAAAGATATGGTACCTTCTATGTTTATCATATTCGATTGATAATGCATTTCTTAGAAGAAGAACTCAATTTGCCCTTTTTCTTGCTTCATAGTTTAAAGAAAATGGCTTCAAGTGTTCAAAAGAGAGTTCAATTTCTAGAAACAACCTTATACCACCATGGTTTAGTCAAAATTTTGATTGAACATCATTTGAGAAAAATAGGAGATAATTGGGAAGAGTTCTTAGTGAGAAATCACTTTGAAGAACCCAAGGAACCTCCATCTGAAGACAAACCTACAACAAGAAGCAGAAGATGGAAAACCTCCAAAACTGAAACTGGTAAAACAATACAAGAAGGCAGTGAAGAAATGATTTCTGATAAATTGGCTCAGATTAGGAAGCAGCTTAAGAAAGAGAGGATAATAAGAAAATTTTCCAGAGAGAAAGGAGAAGGACCATCTCAACCGAGATGGAGCCACAGACTTAGAGGGATACAAAAGAAAACAAAGGTTAAACAAATTGGAGTCATAAACATAGAGGATGAAGAAACACCTACTAAGGAGGATTTTGATGAAGAAGCTCCTGAAATAGACCCAGCACAGCAAGAAATTTACAACTATGTTGAGACATTAGAGAAAATAGCTTCAGAAGGTAGAGACAGAACTCCTAGTCCACCAAAATCTGCAGTTGATATCCTAAGGAGAGATAAATATGAGTTAGAAATACTCAACAGGCATATCAAGAATGAGAATGAAATTCTGAGAGAGCAGGTTAAACTGAAAACTGATATGAATTCAACTCTGTCTCTACAAATGCAAAAGTTGTACAAGGCCAGTGAAAAATTGAAGAAGAAAAATAAAAAGTTAACCAAGGCACTCACAATTTTGAGATTCAAGTTAGTTATAAGGAAGCCCAGAAGGCCTTTGACTACCAGGAAAAGCAGAAGAAGAGGGTTGGATGTCCTTGCAGAGGTCTCAGAGTTCATGGAATAGTTGCATGAGGACATGCAAGAACCTAGCAGTGGGGGTATGTTGAGCTCTAAAGATGTTCTTCCTTCCACCACATTCCACTCCATTTCCTTTGTCCATTATTAATTACAGGCCCAAATGATCAATAGAATTAATTAAAATTTCTTTAAGAATGTATATCATGACTAACTTGCTACGTTTTTATGATTTTGTCATTGTAGTACTTTTTGAACTAGATCTAGCTACAGAATGCAGACATTCTGTAGCTAGTTGTCGATTCTGCAGCTGTCTTCATGTCTACAAAAGTTCCAGGTATCATCTCAGAGAAAAAAACATATGGTCATATTCCACATCATTCCCTCATCATTTTTTGCTCTCCAGGAAGTTTGAACGGAATTCTGTAGGTGGTTATGCACGTGGGAACTCAAACTAGGAGATAGACTCATAATAGGACAAGGACTGTCCAGATGTCCTTAATCATATTATGAGACCACCAACAGATTTCCAGTTTGATTTTAATTTGAAAATAAAATTATCCCTAGGTTATCTCAAGACAGTTATGTAATTTTGTTATAAATATGGCTCGGGAAACCGAGGGACAAGGTTAGATTTTGTGTTTAATTGCTAGATTTCAGAAGTCCGAAAACACTCTGTTTTGAAGTAATTTCTCTTTTAATGGAAGAAGCATCATTTTATTGAAAGCACTGAGTCAATCTTGAAGTAGATTTTGCGTGCTACTCTGGTGGTAGAGGGCCCCTGCTACCTGAGCAGCTTTGTTTATACGGCTTAGATAAGTATTTTAGTTTCATTTTTCATTTCTAGCTTAAGCAAGTTTTTGAAATTTATGTTTCATATTTTTTTACATTAATCATCACAGCTAGACTTACTCTTATAAACTCTTCCAAAATATCATCACGATGAATAAGGCATAGTTGTGGTGTTGTAGATTTTAGTTGCATTTCCTTTCGAATTTTATGATTTCTGCTTGTTTAAACTAAGTGTCATAGCCGGTCTTACTCCTACAAACTCTTCCAAAACCTCATTAACAATGAATAAGAAACAGTTGTGATATCTTAGATCCTAGTTGTATTTGCTTCCAAATCTTATGTTTATGTTCAATTGCATTGAATAATACAGCCAGACTTGTTTTTACAAACTCTTCCAAAATATCATTCATATTGAACGAGATGGGCTGTAGAATTCCATAGACTAGTTGCATGTTAATTTAGTTAGAACACTTCGGAGGATGATTGCATTTAGTTCAGCTCTGTCACTAAATCTCAAGTTTGATAATGGCATTCTAGTTTAACTTTGTTCACTGTACTTCAAGTAGATTAGTAGCACTCTAGTTCGGTCTCAGTTAATTTTGTTTCAAGAAAAGAATAATGGCATTCTAGTTTAGTGTAGTCATTGTATTTTAAGATTGATAGACTACGTTCCAGCCTAGTGTTATCCATTGCATTTCAAGTAGTACTAGTTGTCAAAATTAGTCTCTCGGCCTTCATTATTTACAACTTACTTTTGTTCTGAATTTATATTGATACATCATCACATGAACAGGGATCAGTAATATCAGTTTAAGGCTTTGATTATTCTGCAAATCTTTTTCACCTATAGCCTTTTTCCCAAACATTGTTCTAGAAAATCTCTAAACCTATGAATAAGGCCTAGTAGTGATAAGTCAAGTTGCATAATAGGGTAACTTCAACATCATAGGTTAATATAGAATAGAAACCTTACTGTGTTACAAATAATCATTTTTTTTTGTAATATTGTGAGTTGATTGTTTATTTAGGAGAACTTCATTTACACTTAACTTGTCCATTTCTCAAGCTCTTCCAACACATATTTAATGAATGAATTGGATAAGTTCAAGCTCGTGTTGTGATTTACTTCCTTGCAATGAAGTCATTATCAAGCTTTGCGTCTGTTGTTTGCCATCCATAGTTTAGGATGTGTTCTGTTTTAATATAACCACTAGCTTCTTTTCACCAGCACTTAGTTCTTTCCCTTTTCAAACATAAAACCAAAAAAAAACCAAAAACATCATAAAACACTAAACATTTTGAGTGAGAAACAAATTAGGCACATATAGTGCACCACACTTCAGCAGTTTACTAACCCTGGTTGACAATTAATGAACTCAATTTAGGAACACTAAGTTGAGCATAAACATTTTGGCGTTGTTGCCGGGGAAGTGTAACTAGGTAGCCTTGTTCCTTAACTCCCAAAAACAATGATATGCGTAGAGAGAGAGACTCAAGGGGTAGATTCATAAGAAGCAGAAGCAGAAGCTTGATTCCTAGAACACCTCTTGTTTCACCCAGACTAAGAGCCAGCACACCTCCAACTCAGACCCACATTCCATCCTTTACTGAATCTAGATTTCCAGAATACTTAAGATCAGATATTCCATTAGAAAGAGCTTCCACTTCATCCACTGAACCTGTCTTAGAAGAAGATTCAAGGATCCCTGCTAGAGACACAAACTTTTCCACTTCCACAGAAGAATCAACTATGGCAGAAGAAGGGGGAGGAGGAGTCTTTAATGGAGAACACACATTATTTGGAGGGGGGTAGAGGTAGAGGTAGAGGAGAAGGAGGTAGAGGTGTAGAAGGAGAAGGAGGTAGAGGAAGAGGTAGAAGAGAAATGGGAAGCTCTTTTGGGTTTCCTATAGTAGATGAAGAAACCAATACAACTATGAAAAACATTTCACCCTCTATCCTTTCAAACTTCTATGGACTTAAAACTGAAGATCCTGAAACCTTCTTATTTGAATTTGAAGTCCTATGTAGAACTTATGACTACTTACAAGATGCTCAAAAACTTAAACTATTTCCTTCAACATTGAAAGGAGCAGCATTGAAGTGGTTTATGAGTTTGATCAACGGTTCTATTAGGACATGGGAAGACATGAAACAAGCATTTCTAGAGAGGTATTTGGATTATTGTATGCCAGTCAATCATAAGGAGGAAGTGTTTAAGATGTTACAAAAAGAAGATGAAAACCTGGAAGATTTGTTGGAGAGATTTCATTACAACATCAAAAGAGAAAAAATGGAGAACTTAGATCAAGACACCTTAAAATCTCTCTTGTTGAAGACAATTAGGGATGAATGGATGGATATCCTTAACATGATGGGAAAAGGGGATATATCTCAGCTCACATTACTTGAAATATCTGAGTTATGTATCAACCTTTCAAGAGGGAAATCCAAAACTGTAAAAGGTCCAAGAGACCCTGCTCTTGCAAGGGCAAGTAAGTCTGCTTCTGAGACAGTAAGTAGGGCAGAGATAGGGAATATGCTTGATGAATTCAAATCTAACATCTTAGGGAGTCTTAGTGAACAAATAGACACCCTTAAGTTACAAAACAAGCAAAAAGCTGAATCTGATGCCTTAGCAATATTTTGTCCCAAATGTAGAAAGACGCATGCCTTGAGAGAATGTCCTTTGGATGCAAAAGTTGTAGAGACCTGTGTAATTTGTTCAGAAAAACATGAAACTAAGAGATGTCCTTCACTTCCTGGTCTTAAAGTTGTCTTTCAAGAGGAAACTCCTACAAATTCCATAGAATCTCTCAATTTTGTCTCTAGAAGGCCTTGGCAAGGACCTCAAACACAAGGATTCCATGATCAATTGTATAATCAACCTCCACTAAATTGGAATTCTTGGCAGCAACCTTGGCCCCAATTTCAAAATCAATCTCAAGCTTGGGCACAAGGAGCACAAAATCCCTATGGAAGATACTCCCAGTACTATCAATATCCACCATACCCACATTTTTTTCCTCAAAATCCTCAACAAAATCCTCAACAGAATCCTCAGAACCCACAACATCAAAATCAACCACTCCCATTACCATTTCCTCAGAAATCAAATCAGTTGCCTGCTCAACCCATACCAAACCCCAACAATAAAAATCCTTAGAATACATACATGATAGAAGGCCAACAGTTTCCAACTTATTTAATTACTCCTCTAGACCTTAGTGATGTTCAACTTAGGTCTGGAAGAATACTTGAAAAGAGGAAACCTTCTGTGATCATACAAGAAAAAGACAACTCTGAGGAAAATTCTCTACGGGAAAACAAAAATCTTGAAGAAGACACATCTTTTCAGGACCCAAACATTGAAAAACCAAAACAAAAAGAACCAATAATTTCAACTCATGTATTAGAGCAGCCATCAACATCCACTCCTACACCTCCCTTTCCAGAAATATTACAGATTGATAGAGGTGTAGAAAAACAAATTATGGTGCCTAATTATGATTTCCTAGATGAGCTGAAAAATGTCTGTATTAAGATTCCATTATTACAAGCTATCAAGGAAATTCCAATTTTAGCAAAGACAATAAAGGAGTTGAGCATGAAGAAAACAAGGAAAAGAATAAGAGAGACAAAGAAAATTCAGCTGGCAGGAAAAATATCAGATATCATGATGGGTAAGATTGCTATTCCAATGTATCTAGACCCAGGAAATCCAGTTGTTAAAATTCACATCAATGGAAATGAGATCCAAAACACACTCATTGATTTAGGAGCAACAATCAATATCATGAGTAGACAAATCATGGATAAACTGAAACTTCCTAATCTTCTCTTTACACCCACATTATTACAATTAGCAGACAGATCTGTGATCAAACCTGATGGGGTAATAGAATAAATTCCAGTGTCCCTAGATTCTTGGGAGTACCCTGTGGATTTCATGATCCTAACTCCTAAGAATAATCTAGGAGGGCATCCTATTATATTAGGAAGACCTTGGTTAGCTACAGCTGATGCTTTTATGATCCGGATTTTATGCAGGAACGCAACAGAATAAACACATAACCATAAATACAGAGATGCAGTGGAAATAACACTTCATTTCATTAATATCAAATAACAGAAAGATGCTTACAGACATAATAAAATAGCTAGGGTGCTGGTAGCGAATCTCTGAGAAGAGATGTGGTGGCTACAGACCTCTGAACTGTGTTACAATGAGGCTCGAGGGCCTATTTATTGTTGAGAAACAATGTATAATTTGAAACGTCCAAAAACCTAACCGTAGGAGATGAGGCGCCAAAACTGTGGGCGCCCGTTTGGGTAAATTGGTGGTTCAACTTCCCGGGGGCATAACTTTGGCACCCGATCTACGTTTGACGCGTTCAATAGCTCGTTAGAAAGATCTATCCGAGGACTACGGTGTCGAGACGAATTTTTATCGGAAAATTGTTGGCGCATACATACCAAAAACATCGTTTAGGGCCTCAAAAACGGCTCACGGAAGTTTAGGACTAGAAAAAGCGCTAAAAATAGTAAGTTATGCCGAAAATGAAAATTGAAAGAACTGATGGTGGGGGTTCAAATGGAATAGGTGGGTGGCCACCAATATCCACCTGGATCATTAAGGCCCAAAAACGGCTCCGAGAGTGGAGGACCTGAAAACCTACTAAAAATAGTAAGTTGTGCTGAATGTGAAGAGATGCAAGAATTGATGGTGCTAGTCCAAATGGAATAGGTGGGTGGCCACCGATATCCACATGGATCATTCCTCCCTCCTTAGGAAGCAATGGTCCCCATTGCGTTGAGATCCTCCATGAGATGAGGCAAATTTTGTTGAACTAAGTATTAGATGTGTTGAAGATGTCAAGGATCTGCGGGTGGACATGCTGGATGCATTTAGTAAATTTGGTTTCTTTATCAGCCTCAGACAGTACATGTTTGGATTCTGTATGTGTGGTTGCAGGATGTATGGCAACATCAGGCGATGGTGCATTGGGAGTCAGATCAATGGAGTGCTTGTCCTGACAGTGTAGAGGAACCCAGCTGAGCGAGAGAAATTGTCATCGTATTCCTCCATGACTTTGTCCATCTGCTTTGCCTCTTTGAAAGGGAGCCATTGTTTCGAGGTTGTGGCCACAATATTCTTCTTTCCCTGTGGCGAGTTGTAAGGAAAAATGAATTTCCTGCGGTACGAGCAATCTTGCGTTGTTTTGCGGTAGTCAAAGAGATGACAGGAGGCGGTACTACCTCTGGTATCCTATACAAGTTATTTCCCAAAGTAATAATAATAGCACGAGGCCTAGACTCACACATAGCATGTCGCCTCCACAAGTATGGTTGGCCCAATAATACATCAGCTACATCAAGAGGAGCAACATCACACAATACCTCATCAGTGAATGGCTTGATACTGTATGGAAGGCGGCACTGCTGGCGGATGCGGAGATCTCTCCCTAGGTGGAGCCACCCGATGGTATACGGCTGTAGGTGTTCTATAGTCAGTAGGCCGAGCCGCTTCACGACCTCTGCTGAAATGAGGTTCTTTTGGCTTCCGCTATCGACAAGAAATTGCAGCGGAGAACCCTTCACCCGCATTTGCGAATGGAAGAGGTGCTCCCCCTCCTCTGGATCCTCTCAGTCCTCCCTCTGGATCTTGGTGGTAGAAACAATGGCACTGGGATCCGCATCAATGATATGCTTCCCTTTGTCATTACCTTTGTCTGGTTCTAACTCAGGATCAGAAAATGCATCTGATTCCGGTGCCTTTAGTTCAGCCACCAAAGATTGTTTGGCCCGACACTCGTTTGTGCTGTGAGTGGGGCTGTTATGAAATTCACACCACTTCCCTGTGTCCTTCTTTGGATTTGTGGTGTTGTTCTGAGTCACATTGCTTTGGCCTTGCCCCTTGTTCTTCGGTTCGGGGGCACCTTTCGGATTCGGAGATCCAAAGTCTCGCTTCTTCTGCTTAAATTTCTACTTGATCTTGGCAGCATAGCGATATGCCATGCCAAGCGATGTAATGTCGAGGAACTCCATTTCCTCCTGTATGTGTTTGTGCAGACAACTGCGGTACTTGAGCACAAAATGTCTCTTTGAATCTTTAATACCCAACTTTGTGCGCAGGGTATGGAACAGATTCGTGAGTTCGTGCACATCTTGATCCTTTTGTTGCCGCAGCGTGGTCCATTGGATGTATTTGTCCTCATAGCTCCCCACGGGGTAATATTGTTTCTTGATGCCGTCTCGGAACAAATTCCAAGTGGGTGTGACCTAAAATAGAGAGGGTTCCCCTTCGCCCTTTTGTTCATGGTAGGCTTCCCACCAGTCTTTGACATGGGGGGCGGCTTTGAGTGCAAAAATAATATTTTCTCGGTCAGAGAAGTCATGGACCGAGAAATACCCTTCCAGCAAATTTAACCATCTATCTATGACGTACGCATCTATTTTTCCTTCAAATATAGGAATGTCAAAGTTTACCTGTACCTTGAAGGGAGTGGCGCCTCCAGAGTGGCTGTTGGATGCGGATGCGCCATATGTGGGCAGTCGTTGAAGGATTTGAGCAAAGTTATCCATCATCACGTTCCTTTGTTTCTCGAGAGCCTCCTCGAGCGGTATTTTGATAGGATCTCCTGCTCCCTCGTCTTTCTTTTCTTCCGCCATGGGAGGTCGTCGGGGTTTGCGAGGCTGATCTTGCAAGGGTTCAACCAGATCGAGCCCTAACTCCTTATACCCTGACCGCGTTGGGGACATGCAAAGAAAAACAAAAGAAAGAGCGATCCCGGCTACGACACGCGATCGGTTTATGCGAACGCGACGGGGAATAAACACATAACCATAAATACAGAGATGCAGCGGAAATAATGCGTCATTTCATTAATAACAGAAATATGCTTACAGACATAATGGAAATAAAATAGCTAGGGCGCTGTAGCGAATCTCTGAGAAGAGATGTGGTGGCTACAGACCTCTGAACTGTGTTACAATGAGGCTCGAGGGCCTATTTATTGTTGAGAAACAATGTATAATTTGAAACGTCCAAAAACCTAACCGTAGGAGATGAGGTGCCAAAACTGTGGGCGCCCGTTTGGGTAAATTGGTGGTTCAACTTCCCGGGGGCATAACTTTGGCACCCGATCTCCGTTTGACGCGTTCAATAGCTCGTTAGAAAGATCTATCCGAGGACTACAGCTGTCGGGATGAATTTTATCAGAAAATTCGCTGGCGCTTTCATACCCAAAAACGTCGTTTAGGGCCTCAAAACGGCTCCGGAAGTTCAGGACCCGAAAAACTGCTAAAAATAGTAAGTTATGCCGAAACTGAAAGACTGAAAGAGATAATGGTGGGGGGCCAAGTGGAATAGGTGGGTGGCCAACAATATCCACCTGGATCATTAAGCCCCCAAAACGGCTCCGAGAGTGGAGGACCCGAAAACCTGCTAAAAATAGTAAGTTGTGCTGAATGTGAAAATCTGCAAGAATTGATGGTGCTGGTCCAAATGGAATAGGTGGGTGGCCACCGATATCCACCTGGATCATTTTATTAGTTGTAGATCCGGTGATATGTATATCTCTGATGGTAGTTCAACTAATAAATTCACTTTGTATCCTCCAGCAAGGACAATTACAGATTTGGATGATACTCAATGGATAGAGGATGAAGAAGACTTACAACCTCTCTTCACAATTTCAGAAATTAGTGAAGATAGTCAAATTCTGAATACTTTAGAAAAATTTGAATCCTCTTCAGAATAAAAACATGAAAAATTTCAAGAAGAATCCAACATTGAGTTTTTATCATCAAGACAGATGTCTCTTCATTCTATGGATAAATTTGGCAGCTCTACAAGTGAGATATTTCCAGGCAAAACTCTAAACATAAACAAGAACCTAGAAAAATCTCAACAAGAAGAGCTAGTCAAGATCTTACAGAGACATTCTTCTGCATATGCATGGGAGTACACTGATATGAAAGGGATAAGCCCCAAGACTTGCACTCATCACATCTACATAGAGGAAAATTGTAAACCAATCAGACAACCTCAAAGACGGATGAATCCAAATCTTAGGAAGATTGTTAAAGAAGAATTGCAGAAATTGTTGAATGTCAACTTTATCTATCCTATTTCAGATAGTCAGTGGGTTTCTCCTTTGGTAATTGTGCCAAAGAAAAATGGTAAATGGAGGGTATGTATTGACTACCGAGAATTAAACAAAGCTACTCTTAAAGATCATTTTCCCCTACCTTTCATAGATTAGGTGTTAGATACCTTAGCTGGCAAAAAGTATTTCTCATTTCTAGATGGGTTTAGTGGTTATAATCAAATTCAAGTAGCACTTGAGAATCAAGACAAAACCACATTTACCTGTCCTTGGGGTACCTATGCTTACCGAGTATTTCCATTTGGATTATGCAATGCACCTGCAACATTTCAAAGGGCAGTATTAGGAATATTTTTGGATCTAATACATGATTGTGTAGAGGTATATATGGATGATTTCACAGTTTATGGGAATACATTTGAAGAAGCCTTAGAAAACTTGGAAATTTTTTTAAAAAGATGTAAAGTAACAAATCTTTCACTTAGTCATGAGAAATGTTTTATGATGTTTACTGAAGGAATTTTTTTAGGACATCACATTTCAGGGGATGGGATTAGAGTTGATGAGACAAAATTTGAAGTCATCTCTAACTTATCTATTCCAAGTTGTCAAAAATATGTTAGGAGTTTTCTAGGATTTACAGGATATTATCGAAGATTTATAGAAAACTTCACCAAGATAGCATCTCCACTCTTCAAATTACTTACCAAAGACTGTGAATTCAAATGGAATTCTGATTGCTAGTTAGCCTTCGAGACCCTGAAAACAAAAATTTCTGAAGCACCTATTTTAAGGGGACCTAACTGGAAGTTACCTTTTCATATTTCAACAGATGCCTCAGATACAGCTCTAGGAGCAGTATTGGGAAAAAATGACCTGATTCCTTATGCCATCTACTATACCAGTGAAAATTTGACTCCTTCAGAGTTAAACTGTATTGTAACTGAAAAAGAGATTTTAGCTTTTGTTCATGCCATAAACAAATTTAGACAATATATAACAGGCTATAAAAATTTTGTTCACACAGATCATTCTGCAATTACATACCTAATGAAAAAATCAATTACTAATGGCAGAGTCATAAGATGGTTATTGCTTTTACAAGAATTCAACATTACCATTCTAGATAGGCCTGGAAAACAAAACACAGTAGCTAATTTCCTATCTAGACTCCAAAACATCAAAGATGACACTCTAGTTGAAGATCAATTTCCTGATGAATATCTTTTTGCAATTTCTACTCAGACTCCTTGGTTTGCTGACATTGCTAATTATTTAGTTTCAGGGAAATTTCCTTCAATGATGAATGCAAGAAACAAAAGAAAAATCATTTATGACAGAGCAAAATATTCATGGGTTGCTAATGAGTTGTAAAAGACAGGTCCAAATTTTATCATTAGGAGATGTGTTTGGGAAGATGAGATGCCTGAGATTCTCAAAGCATGTCATGATAAACCTTGTGGCGGACACTTTGCTGATAAGAGGACAGCTTATAAGGTCCTTCATTTAGGATGCTATTGGTCATCCCTTTTCAAAGATGCTAAAGAGTATGTCAAAAGATGTGACAGTTGCCAAAGGGTAGGGAAAACTTCTCCTTCAGGTGAGATGCCATTACAGCCTCAGGTACATATTGAACCTTTTGAAAAATGGGCTTTGGATTTTGTAGGACCTATTAGTCCTCCATCAAGACAAAAGAAATATATATTAGTTTGCACTGACTATGTTACCAAATGGGTAGAGGCCAAGCCATTACTTTTTTCTACTGAAGCATCTTTAGTTAATTTTCTTTTTGAGGATATTTTTACTCGTTTTGGTGTCCCAAGGGAAATTGTTACAGATCAAGAAGCTCAATTCACATCAAGGCTAGTGGAACAAATGATGGAGAGGTACAGAAGCATACACAGAAAATCTACTCCCTATCATCCACAAGCAAACGGTCAAGTGGAATCTACTAATAAGGTCATTGAAGGGATCCTAACAAAGACTGTTCATTTACATAGAAGAGATTGGGCAGATAGGCTTCTTGAAGCCTTGTGGGCCTATAAAACTACATGGAGAAGCACAACAGGTCATACTCCTTATGAACTTGTTTATGGAAAGCAAGTTATGTTTCCCATAGAGTTCCAGATTCAAACTTTCAAAATGGAAGTTCAGCTAGGACTTGATCTAACAGAGGCACAAAAGCACAGATTGGAGCAGATTAATGAATTGGATGAGATCAGACAAGATGCAGTTCAGAAAACAAGTATAGTCCAACAACAAAGGACTAGATGGCATGACAAGTACATCAAAGAAAAGAAGTTCAAAGAAGGTGACTGGGCTCTCTTGTTTGATTCAAAGTTCAAAGATTTTCAAGGTAAATTCCAAACACATTGGCTTGGGCCATATGAAATTGTGAAAATTTTTGACAATGGAGCAATAAAAATCAGGACAATAGATGAAGAAGAGGTCACTTTTCTTGTGAATGGTCATAGATTGAAGCTGTATCATAAGCCACTTTCAAGAGAAGAATTTTTCAAGAAGTTCCAGGAAAACAGTGATGTGAAGTTAATGAAGAAGAATATTTCTTCTTCATCAACTTAATTAAATTTTCTGAAGTCATTTTATTGAAAAAAAATAATAATAATAATAATAATAATAAAGTATAAACATGAAAACTAATCACTAATTAGCATGTTTATACAGAAAAGGTAGAGTGAAAATCATAATCTTTCTGACACTTTAGCTTTTCAAATTTGTTTTTCTGCAAGCATTTGTTACAAAATCATAAGTGCAGATCCATTTCACTTATGGTCCACTTCATTTCATTCATCCATACTTCATTTCATTCATTCATCCATACTCCATTTCATTCATTCATACACACTTCATTCATTTCACTCCATGGTCCACCTCATTTCCATTCCATATTTTTAAAGTTTGATAGATTTCTGCAATTGAATAATACATATCATGAATTGCAGGCCACTTCTCATACTTCACTCCATTTCATAAGTTATGATCCATTCCACTCCATTATTTACCTCATTCATATTCCATTACACCATATTTCATTATCCATCTTCACTCATTCCATACAACATTCCACTCATGCTCCAAACCATTCCATTTCATGTTTCAAGTTCTCTACAGGTACATTCTGCAATCAATCAGACATTCTGCAGCCAGTTAGACATTCTGCAGCCAGACAGACATTCTACAGCCAAAGATCCCGAAGGCACTGTCTAGTAATCACCTGATCTGCAATAAAATGATCCTACATATCCATGACAACAAGACAAATCAAGAAGGTTATGAAGACTCAAAAATTAATGATTTTTAGGAGAGAACAAAGCATATGAAGATCAAAAAAAAAAAAAAAAAAAATCAGAGGAAAGGAAAAGGTAAATTTTTTTATTATAATGACATATCATGAAAGCTTTTAGTATAGTTAAGTTATGAATAATTCAAAAAGTTGTTTTAATTAATTTTTTTGATCATGCCTAACAAACCTCCCACAAAAACTTTGGATAAAACTCCTTCTATTCCACCATTTCAAATCCCATATCCGATCATCATTTAAAAATCTAAATGGTTAAAATGCTGAAGTGATTGGATTAGTCACGTCACTAGGCCAAAGCATTTAATGATGATTTTGAATTCGTTACAAAATATCTCCGCATTCTTTTCTTCTGTGATATCTTTCAACTCATATACATCATCCTCACCTCATTATATTCATTCCGCAATCACTCCATATCATTCTTTCCCGTAGCCAACTCTTAACCATTTCAGTCTGTAAAATAGAGGAAACGTCTGTGGGGAAAACAACCATTGTCACCGTGAACAGAGGAGCAAAAATTTGAAGGTGGGAAAGAGAAGTGATGGGTCTTATAGTGAGGACTGAACCGGTTGGCACTAAGTACTTGGAAGGTTATCCCCAAGTCAGAGAAATGTTGCAACAAGCAGGGTGGTTGCAATTCTTTGAAAAATTCAGTGGGTTTCACAAAGAGGTGACCAAAACGTTTTCAAGATCCTTCAATGAATCTGAGGTCGAGATAGGAGATATCAAATTCACCATTACTGAAGCCTTCATTGCAGAAGCAACAAAATTTCCCAAACAAGGAGAAAGGTGGTTCAAGAATAGAGAATTTCATAACGAAGCATGGAAGAAGATACTCAAGTCACCAAGTATGGATGTTACCATTTTTAAAAAGGGTATCCCTAGCTCTGCACTAAAGAACAAATGGAGGAACATGTTGCTTATCTTGCAAAAAATCATCACTTGTGAAGGAAGATATGGTACTTTCTATGTCTATCATATTCGGTTGATAATGCATTTCCTGAAGAAGAACTCAATTTGCCCTTTTTCTTGCTTCGTAGTTTAAATAAAATGGCCTCAAGTGTTCAAAAGAGAGTTCAATTTCTAGAAACAATCTTATACCACCATGTTTTAGTCAAAATTTTGATTGAACATCATTTGAGAAAAATGGGAGATAATTGGGAAGATTTCTTAGTGAGAAATCACTTTGAAGAACCCATGGAACCTCCACCTGAAGACAAACCTACAAAAAGAAGAAGAAGATGGAAAACCTCCAAAACTGAAACTGGTAAAACAATACAAGAAAGCAGTGAAGAAATGATTTATGAGAAATTGGCTCAGATTAAGAAGCAGCTCAAGAAAGAGAGGATAATAAGAAAATTTGCCAGAGAGAAAGGAGAAGGGCCATCTCAATCGAGAAGGAGCCACAGACTTAGAGGGATACTAAAGAAAACAAAGGTTAAATAAACTGGAGTCATAAACATAGAGGATGAAGAAACACCTACTGAGGAGGATTTTGATGAAGGAGCTCCTGAAATAGACCCTGCACAACAAGAAATTTACAACTATGTTGAGACATTAGAGAAAAGAGCTTCAGAAGGAAGAGACAAAACTCCTATTCCACCAAAATCTGTAGTTGATATCCTAAGGAGGGATAAATATGAGTTAGAAATACTCAACAGACATATCAAGAATGAGAATGAAATTCTGAGAGAGCAGGTTAAACTGAAAACTAATATGAATTCAACTCTGTCTCTACAAATGCAAAAGTTACACAAGGCCAGTGAAAAATTGAAGAAGAGAAATAAAAAGTTAACCAGGGCACTCACAAATTTGAGATTCAAGTTAGTCATAAGGAAGCCTAGAAGGCCTTTGACTGCTAGGAAAAGTAGAAGAAGAGGGTTGGATGTCCTTGCAGAGGTCTCAGAGTTCATGGAATAGTTGCATGAGGACATGCAAGAACCTAACAGTGGGGGTATGTTGAGCTCCAAAGATGTTCTTTCTTCCACCACATTCCACTTCATTTCCCTTATCCATTATTCATTACAGGCTCAAATGATCAATAGAATTCATTAAATTGCTTTAAGAATGAATATCATGACTAACTTGCTATGTTTTTATGATTTTGTCATTGTAGTACTTTTTGAACTAGATCTAGCTACAGAATGCAGACATTCTGTAGCTAGTTGCCGATTCTGCAGCTGTCTTCATGTCTACATAGGTTCCAGGTGTCATCTCGGAGGAAAAAACATATGGTCGTATTCCACATCATTCCCTCATCATTTTTTTCTCTCCACGAAGTTTGAACGGAATTCTGTAGGCGGTTATGTACGTGGGAACTCAAACTAGGAGAGAGACTCCTAATAGGACAAGGACAGTCTAGATGTCCTTAATTATATTACGTGACCACCATTCGAGTCCTAGTTTGGTTTTTATTTGGAAATAAAATTATCCCTAGGTTATCTCAAGACAGTTATGTAATTTTGTTACAAATATGGCTCGGGAAACCGAGGGACAAGGTTAGATTGTGTGGTTGATTGCTAGATTTCAGAAGTCTGAAAACACTCTGTTTTTTAAGTAATTTCTCTTTAATGAAAGAAGAAGCACTTCCTTGAAAGCGTTGAGTCAATCTTGAAGTAGATTTCGTGCTACTCCGGTGGTAGAGGGCCCCTGCTACCTAAGCAACGTTGTTTATACTGTTTAGATAAGTATTTTAGTCTCGTTTTTTTCATTTCTAGATTAAGCAGGTTTCTGAAGTTTATGTTTCATGCTTGTTTACATTAATCATCACAACTAGACTTACTCTTATAAAATCATCCAAAATATCATCATGATGAATAAGGCATAGCTGTGGTGTTGTAGATTTTAGTTGCATTTCCTTTCAAATTTTATGATTTATGATTGTTTACACTAAGTGTCACAGCCGGTCTTACTCTTACAAACTCTTCCAAAACATCATTAACAATGAATAAGAAACAACTATGGTGTCTTAGATTCTAGTTGTATTTTATTTCAATCTTATGTTTATGTTCAATTTCATTGAATAATACAGCTAGACATGTTTTAAAAACTCTTCCAAAATATCATTCCTATTGAACGAGATGGGCTGTAGAATTCCATAGACTAGTTGCATGTTAATTTAGTTATAGCACTTCAGAGGTTGATTGCATTTAGTTCAGCTCTGTCACTACATTTCCAGATTGATAATGGCATTTTAGTTTAACTCTGTTCACTGTACTTCAAGTAGATTAGAAGCACTCTAGTTCAGTCTCAGTTCATTTTGTTTCAAGAAAAGATTAATGGCATTCTAGTTTAAGTGTAGTCACTGCATTTTAAAATTGATAGACCGCTTTCTAGCCTAGTGTTATCCATTGTGTTTCAAGTAGTGCTAGTTGTCAAAATTAGTCTCTCGGCCTTCATTATTTACAAATTACTTTTGTTCTGAATTTATATTGATACATCATCACATGAACAGGGGTCAGTAATATCAGTTTAAGGCTTTGATCACTCTGCAAATCTTTTACAAATTCACCTATAGCCTTTTTCCCAAGCATTATTTTAGAAAATCTCAAAACTTATGAATAAGGCCTAGAAGTGATAAGTCAAGTTGCAGAATAGGGTAACTTCAGCATCATAGGTTAGTCTAGAATAGAAACCTTACTGTGTTACAAATAATCATTTTTTAATATTGTGAGTTGATTGTTTATTTGGGAGAACTTCATTTACACTTAACTTGTCCATTTCTCAATCTCTTCCAACACACCTTTAATGAATGAATTGGATAATTTCAAGCTCATGTTGTGATTTGTTTTCTTGCAATGAAGTCATTATCAAGATTTGCATTTGTTGTTTGTCATCCATAGTTTAGGCTTTGTTCTGTTTTAAATAACCAATAGCTTCTTTTTCACCAGCACTTAGTTCTTTCCCTTTTCAAACATAAAACCATAAAACCAAAAACATCATAAAACACTAAACACAACGTAGGGAGAAACAAATACCTAGGCACATATAGTGCACCACACTTCAGCAGTTTACCAACCCTGGTTGAAAATTAATGAATTCAAATTAGGAACGCTAGTTTTAGCACAAAAAGATGTTTTTTTCCATCATAGGTTAAGGAAGAAAAAACTCCTTCAGTTTCTATACAGATGTCGTGGTTCTGGATAAATGTCAAAAATACAGTTGCTACAAGAGATTTGCTACACTTTTGGAGTAACCTTGGGAAAATCAAATTTTCTCCCTAACGTAGTGTCCAAATGAATTTCTTGATACGTCACATTAGAACTAGACATAGAGATATTTCCAATGAGCTATCATGAGCTCACTTTGGAGTTGAGGAAGGCCTCCAAAAGTTGTCTGCAAAAGAACACTGCATTTTTGCACTCCCCATTCTCCACTTTTTCACGAGTCTTGGTAGAATTTATTTTTGAGGGGCTATACTTGATAATTTCATTTCTTGATAGGTCCGTTGTTTAGCTAAGAGATATATCATTCCAAAGAGCTATCATGATCTCAATTTTGACACCACGAAGGCCTCTAAAAGTGGTCTGAAAATTGGTGCCTGCACCTAACATTAGCATTGCACACCTGTTTGAGGCATCTTTTGGTCAAAAGAAGACCATCATTGGATTTAGTATAGAGAAAAAATGCAATAAAACCATATATATAGCCTTTTTTGGTCAAAACGGTAGGTGAAAAAGTCAAAAAGCCTTCAAAAAATCATAGTTCCGCCTCCTTTTTCACCTTGGCACTATGCATAGAGTAGTCTTTGAAGAATCATGTTTTGGGAGGCCAAATCAAGTCAACTCTGCAAACCAAGCACAAATTTTGAAAGTAGACTAGATAATATTTCCAATGAGCTATCCTGAGCTCAATTTGGACATTGAGAACTACGCACATGGCACTGCGCACCTGAATTCAGCTGCAACATGGCACTGCGCACCTGACACTTGCATTACGCACCTGACCAATGCCTGTTTTTCTTAGTTTTCTTTACAATTTTGATATTCACTTTGATAAATCATGTATTTACTGGTGTAATTGATGGAATTAAATGTGATTATGATGTTTTTACACTTGCCTTGGGTTAATACATTAGGTGAAAAGTTTTTATGACATGTAATGAATCAATTTGGAAAAAGTGAGGGATGAGCCAGTTTGACCTCCTTACACTCTAGGTATGTAGTTCAGTTTTTGGTGGAACTTATCCTCCTCTCATGGATTCGACCCCTAAGGTTGGGAGAGGTTTTTTGAGGTCTATATATTTTAATTTTTCACTCATTTTTAGAGGTTGGATTTTGTTGGATGCTGATGCCTTGATTAGAGACTCTAGTGTAATCATTTTGGCGGAAAATTAATGAAAAGGTTGCAACTATTTCTTTGGGATACATGTGGTATGATAATTTATAATTTCTCTTCTTATGTCTCAGTATGTATTAATGTTCTTGTTTCATGATCCATTTCATTTTTATGATATTATGGTTTTTAAGTTGTTAAACAGAATACATTTCTCATACTCTGCTTTGGGAAAACCTTCATAGTTTTTTCATCTTCTTCAGTTTAGAAATAATTCATGATTAGCCTTGCTCTTTCTAACTCCTCACATGTTTGAACCATCCCACTCAATAAACCCTAAAGTGTTAGGTTTTCTACCTACCTTGCCCCATTGAATCTCTGCAACCCTAATCCTATTTTCCCTGACCTAGTCTCTTTGACCTAATTCACCCATCCAACAACCCTAATTCAAACACAAACCCCTGTACTTATACCTAGCCTAAAACCCTATTTCATCCAACCCTCTTGACTGTGACTTTGTGGAGAGAACCCTCTCTAATTTGGTAGGGCTAGATGCCAAGCCAAAATATTGTTCTATGGTTACCTTTGTTGGGATTTCTTCTTCAGTATTATAGATCTAGAAGAGCGATAACAGTTTGTACAAGAGATTTTGGACACTCTTCATGGGAAACAATGTATAAATTCTTCAAATATTTAAAACCCAAGGTTACTAAGAGAAAACTTACCCTTGATGACACTACCCAAGTTTCAAAGAATACTTTCATCAATGTGGTGAATTCCTTTCTGCACAAAATTGCAGCCTGACCAAAATTATGCCTTATACTGATATGGTTCAATTGGTTGTGGATAAGTTGAGCATTGAATATAGGTGGATTATTACAAGAAAAGACAAAGTAATTGGGCTTTTTGTCGGTGAATATTTGTATAAAATGTATCATATGCCTGACCCGCAATGTAAATATGACAAATAATATGTTAAGGCATTCGTTAAGGAACGTGAACATGCATCAAAGCGAATTAGAGGTTGGAGGAAATATTTAAACAAGCACAAAATAAAAGACAGTGGTAATTATATTGTTTATTCAATTGTTGGACCTTATTCCAAAATTGCTACTATGATTTGTAGAATATATGCACTACCAAATTTACATAAAATGTTTGATCAATGGGTACCTCTAATGGATGGGGCTTAAGAAGGGTTTATATTTGATTGGGAAACTATAATTTCTAATAATTTAGCATTTCATGTCTTAACCTTTAGAATTAAACACATGATTTATGAAAATATAATCCCTCCTTTCTATATGAGCTCCTATATCATGGACGCTTTATGTTTTTCTATGTATTTTTCATCTATGGGTTGGAAATGGACTCTTCAAGACCCGAATCCCATCATGATATTTTATGGGACTCAAAGTATCATCAAAATTTCTGTAAAATATGCCATGGGGTCATATTACCAATCTACGAAGTCATCTTTGATACAAAAGCACCTCAAATGTCTCCATATATCGAAACTGAGCTTTTGTGAGTAGGAAGATGGTTCGGTGAGGAATCATTTATCTATACCAAGGTATATGGATGTTTGGAAAACCCTCATGTTTTACTTTTGTTCGTCCAAAATAAACTTCCAAATAGGGAATTAGCTTATCAAACTATGGGTAATGGTATTTCAAAAGTCCTTAAAGATTCTAACAAAAATATGTGGCCTTTTTTCTCAACTCAATTTGGTGTATTTGGTTTGGACAATTATAAACATGCATTGATTAAAATACGTACTATTCAAGCCCTTAATTTTCCTACTGTACCTAATAGGAAATATGTTAAGTCCCTATATTAATAGTGTAGCCCCTTATTATGTTAGTGTAGCCCCCCTTATTGTTATTATTGTACCCTTGTAACCCCCATTTTGTTATTATTGTGCCCTTAAATTATTATTGTTAGGTCGGCTAGGATTACATTGTGGCTCACTAGGATTACATTATGGCCCCATGGACTCCTATATATAGAAAGGAGGTTTTGTAAATTGTATCATCAAAGAATTGTTCATTCATGTAATGTATTGGAGGTTGCCCCCTCGAAGTGGCTTATTTCTAAGGCGTTGATATCTCTTTTCTTCTCTTTTTGGAGCCGGTTACACAACATTTGGTATCAGAGGTTTGGATTCTAGGGTTTCGCTGCTCCAAACAGGTCATCGTGGAATTTGCACTATAACGTTTACGAAGTTTCGTGTTGAAATTTTTAGGGTGCGGTTTCAAATCTTGAGGAAGCTTGTATAAAAATTTCAGAGCTTGGTTCGCATTATTTTCGGAGATATGATCTGTGGAAGTCAGGTCTTGTTTCAGGCTCCTAAACAGGTCATCGTGGCATTTTCGCTATAAATATGTTTGTGCGAAGGTTCAGAGTCTGAAATTCATATGGTGCGAAGCTGAAATCCCGAGGAAATTCGTCAAAAAATTTCAGAGCTTGGTTCACAATATTTTTGGAGATATGATCTGTGGAAGGTAGTTCTTTTTCAGGCTCCTGAATTTCATCTCAAAGAGGTGATCGTGGGAAAAGTTCAATAACTCTCTCTCTCTGGGTAGTGGATTTGAGTGACGTTAAAAGTGATCACAAGTACACGGACTGTAGTTTCTTGGCTATCAATTTCAGAGAAAAAGGACGAAACAGTGACACGTGGCAAGTCGTACAAGTTTTCTCTACTGAACTAGTCCATAATTAGGTCATTGTGGGAGATTGGACACAACTTTGTCTTGGAGAATCCAAATCAGGTCAAACCTGTGGCATTCAAAAGAAGCTTCAGAGGGCTACTACAGAGCTGAATTTCAAATATTTAAGATTTTCAATTACAGAGATAATTCAATTTCAATATCGAGCTCCTCAAAGTAAGTAAAAGG
>JAXQQM020083176.1:0-17500 GCA_034641835.2 Pinus albicaulis
ATTATGAATGTCTAATTGTGAAACGGGTGGTGCATTTGGAAATATTTTCATTGATGGCAAAGGATGTGGCAAAGGAATTGGTAAAGGCATGGGAAACGAAGAAGAACAACAAAGTTGCAGAGAACAACGATCAGCAGGATCAGCAGCAAAGAACAGAGGAAGAATGCTTTTACAGAATTGAAGGAGAGTTGTCCAAAGACAGGGTTGATTTGAATTGGCGGATATTAAAATCCCTGCAGAAGTTAATTCATGTATAAATATAATGTACGTATTCTGATGGAGGAGAAATAAAATCTGTGTATGGTTGAGTTTCGGTGATACTCTGTTAGGTGGAAAATACCCAGAGCAATTGAGGTATTGATTGATCCATTTCTCGTACAAAATTCTCGGCAACTCTGTGTAATGATCTATGGATAGATTCGTGTTTTTGTATAAGATTTCGGGGTGCTAAGGCCATGGTACATTCAGCTTCATACGGGTTCTGTGTGTACAGGGCACATTATAGAAAATTATATATAACCCCAGTTTTATTAACATAATCACGGGGAAAGAACAATTAAATCAAAGTTATACGGAACTTGGGGTACGGAGCAATTGGACGGCTGATCACTTTTTAAAAACCACGAATGGATTTGCGAAAGCGGATTGCCCATATCACACCGCTTTTGCGGGATAAGCGGTGTTCAAGAGTTTGGCTCCAATTCCATAGAGCAAGTGACACGCGTCTTGGGAAAACTGCCACCACTGCACGCCATCGTATGATAACGTACGACCATCGCGCGTTATATTTAGACCAAGGATGCCCAGCGATATTGATATGCACCGTCGATCTAAAAGGGGGGCCATCAGACGATGGTAGTATGAGGAAGATGCGCGAAGGTTAAAGAAGATGAGCGATATGCATATGTACCGTTGATCTTGGAGGCTCGCGATCTAACGGTGATCGGGAAATAGACTTGCGTAAAGTTTAATTTGGTACGGTGGGGGTGCATATGTGGGCCAGGAGTCAAAGGCTTATTGAAATATTAAACTATTTGAAAGCGTTGGATATTGTTTATAAAGTCCGAAGGGTTAATCATAAGGGATTAAAACATTGTAAATATATTTATTTATCAATTGATAAATAAATTAAAAAGAAATCAAAAACCCCGTGGGCCAAACTAATGGAAATATTTTCAAAGGAATACCTTGAGCAGTTAAATGGTTTTTGACTCATGTTTTTAATAAAGGCGAAGTCTATATAAAGGGAAAAAGATGATAATTCAATGTGTGCGTGTGCGAGGGTTGGAAAAGAAGAATTCCTCGAAGGAATATCTGCATGAACACACGACATGCTTATTTGATGATTCCGAGTCTATGATGCACGCATCGAGATATATTGATCTCAAGGTGATGAGTCTTGAGTTTATTCAATAGAAGAAACGATGAAGAGCTGGCGCATGTCTGCTAAAGAACACATATAAATCCGGGTAAGTATATATAGATCTGGCCTGCTCTGCAAAATATATAATTTCAGGTCTATATAGGAAAAGCACGTATATATGCGGGTCATCTACATTGAAAGTGCATATGACAGTTGGGGTTTTGTGAAGATTAATATACACAGAAGGATATACGGGATGTTGAATGCATATATTCTTTGAAGTCTGGCTATAGTGGTCTCACTGTTCTGTCATGAAGTTTTGGGAAAAATATGATTGTTGATGATTGAATAAAGGGTTGCGTTGAAGCTGCTTGATCCAGTGTGAAAATTGATGAAACGTGGTCTGCAGTAGATCTGAGGGTCGAAGCCTTCTGTAAGGGGGTTGTAGCTCCCTTCCAGTGGTAGGTAATGGCAGAACAGAAGTGTGCTCCACTTCAGGAGAAATTTGAGTAGCAGGCCCGAGGGTAAACCACCGGGAGAGGTTGGTAAATGAGAGAAGGTTGTATCCTTACAACGGTGCAGTGCTGCGTCTTTGAGTATTCGATCATTTGGCTATATTGTAAGTTTTCTCTATAATAAATAATTGAAGGCGAGGTTACGGCAGCGGTGGTTTTCTCGAATTGGGTTTCCACATAATCAGAGTGTTCATATGTATTTGTTTTTTTTTGTTATATTTGATGGTGTTATATTGTGTTCATACTTCTTTTGCTCATCGGAAGAATGATTGATGCAATGCTCTAAAGTAAAAACATAATAAGATATGGATTATACATGTTGGATGCAATAATGTAACATATGGTTTTTAAGAAAGAAAGAATAATTGTTCAACCTAAATGCGATTCACCCTCTCTGTGATATTTTTAGCTTGTAGCCTATTTTGGTTTTTATAGTGGTGGGTGGCATGGTGTCCTTGGCCACGGCCTCTATCTCCCCTACCTCTATTCCCTCGGCCTCTATTCCCCTCACCTTCATTTCTGCGGGCTCTATTTCCCTCGCCTTCATTTCCTCGGCCTCTATTTCCCTCACCTCCTCTAGGTGGGGGGCGGACTTGGTTGCTGTTATATTGGGTTTGGTTAGGCTAAGGGTCAGGATGGGGTTCACTCATGCCGGGTTCCTCCTCTTCACCCCCTTGGAGCTCAGGAATCAGTTCGTTATTCTGGACAGCGGTGGCGAGGTCTTCAACCATCAAATTTACCAACTGAGGTAATGAATTCACCAGAGCACCGTTGCGAGTGAGGTTATCAACAGGGGTCCTAGTATGAGTCAAGAAATTCATGACTGGAGTGAATCGCAAATCCCTGATGAGATTGCGAGCAACTAGGCATAGGGTTCTCAACTGCTCCCTGGTGATTTCATAATATGGAGCCTCCTCCCCTTGAACATCTTCCATAGGGGGAGGAATAGTATCATCGTTTATGACCTCCCCATGGGGAGTTTGTGACGGAATATTTCTTGTGTGCTGGGAGGATGCCATTTAGGCCCTCCTTCTAGCGCCAATTTTTTTGACGAGAAAGTTTGTTTGGCCAACTGCAGGGGATCTCCCTGGTTAAAAGTCCCAACTAGACTCTAAACCGTTTGGAACAGGGATCCCGTCCGGGGTATGGGTCTGGCTACCGCTTAAGTCTCCTTTCCTTTGGTCTCAAAAGAACTCAATGAACCTGCAGACACACACTTATTCAAATGATACAAGATACATGATTGATGAGTTAAACACGTATATAACACTATGCGTAGCGAGGAAAAATAATAAAGCATAAACGCCGAAGGAAATGTTGTTAACAACACATCATTGGAGTCATGCTTGAAGGTGGTTCTGACCACAAAAGAAACAATTCTTTATGGAAAAAATGCCCTTCACTTCCTGAAAGATTTAAATGATAATACAAATGCTAATAAACAAAGTCATTAACATTCATTAAGAAAGCGAAATGAGCTGAACATCATTAACACAAGTACAGAGAACTATAATGCATAAATGATGTCATTAAAAGCGCAGCTTCATTAATCAAAAGATGTTTGAAACTGTATAAGAAATACTCATAGTGTTCGCACACCAAAACACATCAGATCCAAAAGGAGTTTTGACAAGTATCTGTATTCATGTGCAAAAGAGTGTTATCCTTCAATACAATGCTCTCTCAACTCTTGAGTCCAAAAAAAAAGATCCTTTACAATCTTCCCGGAGGGAGTTTTATAGACCAAAATTTTCCCTTTGGGCTTCCTGACTTTTCGCCTGCCCAATTGTTGAGCGACCCTGTGTTCTGACTGAGAGTTGTGACCTGCAACGAAGCTGTGAAGTGTGACGTGCGACCCAGCTGGGAAATGCGACCTGCGACCTACTGCCACCTGATCACGAGGATGTGCACGAGATCGTGAGGTTAGGGGCATTAACTTGTTGTCCTTTGAGGAAGTTCTGCCAAGCATGATAATCTGCCGCTATGGGAGAAATCAAAGGAACTTCCTCTCTCAAACGATGCAGACACTCCAAGGCATTTGGGATTAGAGTCTCTCTTTTCTGCGTGACTAGGTTGGACAGGGAGGCGAGCTTGGTGTAGATCCAGACTGGTGAGACAAGAAACTTGCCCAGGTTCTCTCGTGATGCTGCAAGATCGAAAGTGGCAGCGGCTTGCTTAATGGGCTACAAAAATGCCTAGATCTCCCGATCCACTTGTTCCCATGTCTTCTCCTTGTCCAATGCACCCAGCGATGGAATGTGATGTAAGATGTGCATTGAATTGATGCTGCTCATCAGATGCTCGTATGCGGACATCACCTTATCTAGGTCCTTGGAAAGCTTATCCTTGGACTGAATTTTAATTCGGATCTAGACCTTGGCATCTTGTGTGTGGATCGAGTCTTTCTTTGGCAGGATTTTGGGAGCTTGGGGGTACCGGACCGTCTAATATATCATTCTGTCCAAGGCGGCTGAGGCTTCCTTCAGCTGCTCGTTCCTCTACTTGTTTTCTGTTTGGGCTCTCACCAAGGGGCAAAGTTTTGTTTTATAGTAAAAATTTCCCCATAGACCCGTTGTTGAGCCTCAAGATTGTGCTTTCTTTCATCTTAATTTACCTCATTTTCCTTTGTCCATTGTTATCCTAGACCCAATTGATCAATGAATTTAGTAAAATTACTTTTAGAATGATTAACATGGCTAACTTGCTAAGTTTTGTGATTTTTGTCATTGTAATGCATTTTGACCGGAACTAGCTGCAGAATGCAGACATTTCGTAGCTAACCGGAAATTCTGCAGCTGTCTTCACGTTCAGGCATGTTCCAGGTGTCCTTTCAAGAAAAACCACATATGGGTATATTCCACGTCATGTCCACATCGTTCATTGCTCACCATGAAGGAAGAAACGAATTCTGGACATGGTTTTGGTACGTGGGAACACATTTAAGAAGGCAGACTTCTAATAAGACTGTCTTAGTCCAGATGTCCTTTTTCTCTTTACGTTGCCATCTTCAAGAGTCCTAATGTGATTTCGATAAGGAAAGACAAGGATCCCTGTATTTTTGCAAGTTTTGTTATGTACATTTGTTATAAAAACACTTGGGAAACCGAGAGATAGGCTAGATTTTGCTCTGGATTTTGCTTAGATTTTATGCTACATTTCTGAAGACGCAGATTACTCTGTTCAAGTTATTTCTCCTTTAATGAAGAAGACAGTATTGTTTTGAAAGCGTTGATTTGATTTGGAGTTAGATTCCGTCTGGTGGTAGAGGGCCCCTGCCTCCTGCACGGCTTTACTTTCGTAATTTAGATAAGTATCTTAGTTTTTTTTACGTTTTTGAAGTTTGAGTTCGTAGTTAATTTCATTAGCCACTATAGTTATACTTGTTCTAAGCACTCTTCCAAAAGAAGAAACTCTTCCAAAAGATCATGATAATGAATGGGAAATGGCTATAGTGTTGTAGGATTTAATTGTAATTTCTTTTGTTCACTATCACAGTTATACTTGTTCTAAGCACTCTTCCAAAAGAAGAAACTCTTCCAAAAAATCCTTATGATGTCTTAGGCATGACTGTGATCTTGAATGTTTCAATTGTTTGTTTGCACTAAGTACCATAGCTGTTCTTGCTCTTAAAACGCTCTTCCAAAATATCATAATGATGGGTAGGAGATAGCTATGATATCTTAGTTTTTAATTGCTTTCAGTCTTTATGTTTGCATTTGCACTAAATTGTACAGTCATGATTGTTCTAAGAAACTCTTCCAAAATACCAATCATGATGGAAAAAACAGACTGTATAATCCCATAGATTAATGCATGATAACTTAGTTAGGATACTCCGGAGTCTAATTGCATTTAACTCATGCTCTGTTATTTGTTTTAAGTTTGATAATGGCTTACTAGTTCAACACTGTTTTAGACTAGTGACATCTTAAGTTCAGTTTTAGCTTAACTCATTGCATTTTCACTCCACATTTAGTTGTCATCCACTGCATATTAGATTACTTCAGTTGTTAAACTTAACAAAACAGCCTTCATTATTTACAAAACCTCTTCTTGTTCCAAATCTATAATCGATTCATAACCCTATGAACAGAAGACAGTATCATTTCAAGGCCTGAAGTACTTTTGCAACTTCCCTTATCATCTCACAGACAAACATTTCCTCAAAAGACTATTTTAAAAATCTATAACCTTTGAGTGAAGTGTAGTGGTATCAAACTAAGTTGTAGAATAGAGTTAGGAACTAGTCTTAGAGTAGAAGATCCTATGATGTCAACAATATTTTTCTCCAAATATGTTTCTACAAATCTTTAATCATGGATAAAATATTGTCTCATTATAAGCTGATGATTTAATTGTTTAGATTAGGAGAATTTGTATACTTAGCTGACCATTTCTCAAACTCTCCCAAAATACCTTTGATAAAAGAATTGGACAAGTTAAGTTTGTGTTTTGATTCATTTCCTTAAAGTCATTATCAAGCTTAGTATTCTGCTTAGTCTTAGTTTAGATTTGATTTTGTTTCAGTATTTACATTTCATTTGTCATTTGTCATCAACCAATTAGGCTTCACTCTGTTTTTAACCAGTAGCTTCTTTCCACTAGCTTTTTAGACATTTGCCTTGTGAACATAAAACCACCAAAAGATCAAAAACATCATAAATCATCACAAAAGACCAAAACATCATAAAACACTAAACACAACGCATTAAGAGACAAACACCTAGGCACATACAGTGCACTTCACTTCAGCAGTTTACCAACCCTGGTTGACAATTAAATGAACTCAATTTAGGAGGCTAGGTTGAGACCAAACATTTTGGCGCCATTGCCGGGGAAGTGAAAACTAGGTAACCTTTGTTTCTTAGTATCCAAAAACAATTATATGCATAGAGAGAGAGATTCAAGGGGAAGATTCATAAGCAGCAGAAGCAGAAGTTTGATTCCTAGAACACCACTTGTTTCACCTAGATCCAGAGCTAGTACACCTTCAACTCAGACCCACATTCCATCCTTTACTGATCCTGGACTTCTAGAAGATCTAAGGTCAACTATTCCATTAGAGAAACCTTCCACTTCATCCACTGAACTTGCCATAGAAGAAGATTTAAAAACTCCTGTTAGGGACACAAACCTTTCCACTTCCACAGGAGAGTCAACCATGGCAGAAGAAGGAGGAGGAGGAGTCTTTAATGGAGAACACACACTATTTGGAGGTAGAGGTAGAGGTAGAGGTAGAGGAGAAGGAGGTAGAGGAGAAGGAGGTAGAGGTGCAGATGGAGGAAGAGGTAGAAGAGAAATAGGAAGCTCTTTTGGGTTCCCTATAATTGATAAAGAAACCAATACAACCATGAAAAACATTTCACCCTCTGTCCTTCCAAACTTCTATGGACTTAAAACTGAAGATCTTGAAACCTTCCTATTTGAATTCGAAGTTCTGTGTAGAACTTATGACTACTTACAAGATGCTCAAAAACTGAAATTATTCCCTTCAACCTTGAAAGGAGCAGCATTGAAGTGGTTTATGAGTCTGATCAACAGTTCTATTAGGACATGGGAAGACATGAAACAAGCATTTCTAGAGAGGTATTTGGATTATTGTATGCCGGTCAATCATAAGGAAGAAGTGTTTAAGATGTTACAAAAGAAGATGAAAACTTGGAAGATTTGTTGGAGAGATTTCATTACAACATCAAAAGAGCAAAAATGGAAAACTTAGATCAAGACACCTTAAAAGCTCTTTTGTTGAAAACAATTAGGGATGAATGGTTGGATATCCTTAACATGATGGGAAAATGGGATATATCACAACTCACATTACCTGAAATATCTGAGTTATGTATCAACCTTTCAAGAGGGAAATCTAAAACTGTCAAAGGTCCAAGAGATCCTGCTCTTGCAAGGGCAAGTAAGTATGCTTCTGGGACAGTAAGTAGATCAGAAATAGGACATATGCTTGATGATTTTAAATCTGACATCTTAGGGAGTCTTAGTGAACAAATAGACACCCTTAAGATACAAAACAAGCAAAAAGATGAATCTGATGCCTTGGCAATCTTTTGTCCCAAATGTAGAAAGAAACATGCCTTGAGAGAGTGTCCTTTGGATGTAAAAGTTGTAGAAACCTGTGTCATTTGTTCTGAAAAACATGAAACCAAGAATTGTCCTTCTCTTCCTGGTCTCAAAGCTGTCTTTCAGGAGAAAACTCCTACAGATTCCACAGAGTCCCTCAATTTTGTATCTAGAAGGCCTTGGCAGGGACCTCAGACACAGGGATTCCATGATCAAATGTATAATCAACCTCCACCTTGGAATTCTTGGCAGCAACCTTGGCCTCAATTTCAAAATCAATCTCCATCTTGGGCACAAGGATCAAAAAGTCCCTATGGAAGATACTCCCCATACTATCAGTATCCACCATCCTATCCACCATACCCACATTTTTATCCTCAAAATCCTCAACAAAATTTTCCTCAAAATCTTCAACAAAATTTTCAACAAAATCCTCAACAACATCATCAGAACCAACCACATCAAAATCAACCACTTCCATTACCATTCCCTCAAAACTCAAATCAATTGCCGGCTCAACCCATACCAAACCCCAATAATAAGAACCCTCAGAATACATACATGATAGAAGGCCAACAGTTTCCAACTTATTTAATCACTCCTTTAGACCTTAGTGATGTTCAACTGAGGTCTGGAAGAATACTTGAAAAAAGGAAACCTTCTGTGATCATACAAGAACAAGATAATTCTGAGGAAGACTCCCTACGGGTGAATAAAATTCTTGAGGAAGACACATCCTTTCAAGACCCACACATTGAAAAACTAAAACAAAAAGATCCAATAAATCCAACTCCTGTATTAGAGCAACCATCCACATCTACTTCTATACCTCCCTTTCCGGAAAGATTACAAATTGATAGAGGTGTAGAAAAACAAATCATTGTGCCTAATTATGATTTCTTAGATGAATTGAGAAATGTTTGCATTAAAATTCCATTATTGCAAGCCATCAAGGAAATCCCAATTTTAGCCAAAACAATAAAGGAGTTGAGTATGAAGACAACAAGAAAAAGAATAAGAGAAACCAAGAAAATTCAACTGGTAGGACAAATAGCAAACATTATGATGGGCAAGATTGCTATTCCAAAGTATCTTGACCCAGGAAATCCAGTTGTCAAAATTCACATCAATGGAATTGAAATCCAAAACACACTCATTGATTTAGGAGCAACAATCAATATCATGAGTAGACAAATCATGGATAAACTGAAACTTCCTAATATTCTCTTTACACCCACATTATTACAATTAGCAGACAGATCTGTGATCAAACCTGATGGGGTAATAGAAGACATTCCGGTGTCCCTAGATTCTTGGGAGTACCCTGTGGATTTCATGATCCTAACTCCTAAGAATAATCTAGGAGGGCATCCAATTATATTAGGAAGACCTTGGTTAGCTACAGCTGATGCTTTCATTAGTTGTAGATCCGGTGATATGTATATCTCTGATGGTAGTTCAACTAAGAAATTCACTTTATATCCTCCAGCTAGGACAATTACAGATCTAGATGACACTTAATGGATAGAGGATGAAGAAGATTTACAACCTCTCTTCACAATTTCGGAAATTAGTGAAGATAATCAAATTCTGAATACTCTAGAAAACTTTGAATCCTCTCCAGAACACAAACATGAATCATTTCAAGAGGGATCCAATATTGAGTTTTTGTCATCTAGGCAGATGTATCTTCATTCTATGGACAAATTTGGCAGCTCTACAAGTGAAATTTTTCCAGGCAAAACCTTGAACATAAACAAAAACCTAGAAAAATCTCAACAAGAAGAGTTAGTCAAAGTATTACAGAGACATTCTTATGCATATGCATGGGAATACACTGACATGAAAGGGATAAGTCCCAAGACTTGTACTCATCACATCTATATAGAGGCAAATTGCAAACCAATCAGACAGCCTCAAAGACGGATGAATCCAAATCTTAGGAAAATTGTTAAAGAGGAATTGCAAAAATTGTTAAATGTTAATTTCATCTATCCTATTTCAGATAGTCAGTGGGTTTCTCCTTTGGTAATTGTGCCAAAGAGAAATGGAAAATGGAGGGTGTGTGTTGACTACCGAGAACTAAATAAAGCTACTCTTAAAGACCATTTTCCCTTACCTTTCATAGATCAAGTATTAGATACATTAGCTGGCAAAAATTACTTCTCATTCCTAGATGGGTTTAGTGGTTACAATCAAATCCAAGTAGCACTTGAAGACCAAGACAAAACCACATTTACCTGTCCTTGGGGTACCTATGCTTACCGAGTATTTCCATTTGGATTATGCAATGCACCTGCAACATTTCAAAGGGTAGTATTAGGAATTTTTTCAGATCTAATACATGATTGTGTAGAGGTATATATGGATGATTTCACAGTTTATGGAAACACATTTGAAGAAGCCTTAACAAACTTGGAAAAAGTTTTAAGAGATGTAAAGAAGCAAATCTTTCACTAAGTCATGAGGAGTGTTTTATGATGTTTACTGAAGGAATTGTTTTAGGACATCACATTTTAGGGGATGGGATTAGAGTTGATGAGTCAAAATTTGAAGTCATCTCTAACTTATCTATTCCAAGTTGTCAAAAAGATGTTAGGAGTTTTCTAGGATTTACAGGATATTATCGGAGATTTATAGAAAACTTCACTAAGATAGCATCTCCACTCTTCAAATTACTTACCAAAGATTGTGAATTCAAATGGACTTCTGATTGCCAGTTAGCTTTTGAAACCCTGAAAACCAAAATTTCCGAAGCACCTATATTAAGGGGACCTAACTGGAAGTTACCTTTTCATATCTCAACAGATGCTTCCGATACAGCTCTAGGAGCAGTATTGGGACAAAAAGATTTGATTCCCTATGCCATCTATTATACCAGTAAAAATTTGACTCCTGCAGAGTTAAACTATACTGTAACTGAAAAAGAGTTTTTAGCTGTTATTCATGCCATAAACAAATTTAGACACTATATAACAGGCTATGAAACTTTTGTTCACACTGATCATTCTGCAATTAGATACTTAATGAACAAATCAATCACTAATGGCAGAGTTATAAGATGGTTATTACTCTTACAAGAATTCAACATCACCATTCTAGATAGGCCTAGAAAACAAAACACAGTAGCTGATTTCCTATCTAGACTCCAAAATATCAAAGATGACACTCCGGTTGAAGATCAATTTCCTGATGAATATATTTTTGCAATTTCTACTCAAACTCCATGGTTTGCTGATATTGCTAATTATTTAGTTTCAGGAAAATTTCCTTCAATTATGAATGCAAGGGATAAAAGAAAAATCATTTGTGATAGTGCAAAATATTCATGGGTTGCTAATGAGTTGTACAAGACAGGTCCAGATTTGATCATTAGAAGGTGTGTTCGTGAAGATGAGATGCTTGAGATTCTCAAGGCATGTCATGATGAACCTTGTGGCAGACACTTTGCAGATAAGAGGACAGCCTATAAGATCCTTAATTTAGGATATTATTGGCCATCCTTGTTTAAAGATGCTAAAGAGTATGTCAAAAGGTGTGACAGTTGCCAAAGGGTAGGGAAAACTTCTCCTTCAGGTGAGATGCCATTACAACCTCGGGTACATATTGAACCTTTTGAAAAATGGGCTTTGGATTTTGTAGGACCTATTAGTCCTCCATCAAGACAAAAGAAATATATATTAGTTTGCACTGATTATGTTACTAAATGGGTAGAAGCCAAGCCATTACTTGTTGCTAATGAATCATCTGTAGTTACTTTTCTTTTTGAGGATATTTTTACTCGTTTTGGTGTCCCAAGGGAAATTGTTACAGATCAAGGAGCTCAATTTACATCAAGGCTAGTGGAGCAAATGATGAAGAAGTACAAAATCAGACATAGAAAATCTACTCCTTATCATCCACAAGAAAATGGTCAAGTGGAATCTACTAATAAGGTCATTGAAGGAATCCTAACAAAGACTATTCATTTACATAGAAGAGATTGGGTAGATAGGCTTCTTGAAGCCTTGTGGGCCTATAGAACTACATGGAGAAACACAACAAGCCATACTCCTTATGAGCTTGTTTATGGAAAGAAAGTTTTGTTTCCCATAGAGTTCCAAATTCAAACCTTCAAAATGGCAGTTCGGCTAGGACTTGATTTGACGGAGGCACAAAAGCATAGACTGGAGCAGATTAATGAATTGGATGAGATCAGACAAGATGCAGTTCAGAAAACAAGTCTAGTCCAACAGCAAAGGACTAGATGGCATGACAAGTACATCAAAGAGAAGAAATTCAAAGAAGGTGACTAGGCTCTCTTGTTTGATTCAAAATTCAAGGATTTTCAAGGTAAATTTCAAACACATTGGCTTGGGCCATATGAAATTGTTGAAATTTTTGACAATGGAGTAGTAAAAATCAGGACAATAGATGAAGAAGAGGTCACTTTTCTTGTGAATGGTCATAGATTGAAGCTGTATCACAAACCACTCTCAAGAGAAGAATTTGTCAAGAAGTTCTAGGAAAACAGTGATGTGAAGTTAATGAAGAAGAATCCTTCTTCTTCATCAACTTGATTGAATTTTCTGAAGCATTTCTTTTGAAAAATTAAAAAAAAATTAAAAATAAAGTATAAACATGAAAACCAATCATTGATTGGCATGTTTATACAGAAAAGATAGGGTGAAAATCAGAGTCTTTCTGACACTCTAACTTTTCCCATTTTGTTTTTGCAAGCAGCTGTTACAAAATCATAAGTTCAGATCCATTGTACTTATGATCCATTTCATTTCATTTCATTCCATTCACTTATCCATCCATACTCCATTTCATTTATTCATTCATACTTCACTTCATTCCATATATCATTCATCTCATTCCATACTCCATCCACCTCATTTCCATGTCAAAATTCAAAGTTTGATGTCTTGCTGCAAATGAATAACACATGTCATGGATTGCAGGCCATTTCTTATATTCTTCCACTCCATTTCATTGAATTCATTCCATTTCATCATCCACTTCATACATATCATGACTCATCATCCATCTTCATTCATATAACATCTCACTTATATCCCAAACCACTCCATTCCATGATTAAAATGCTCTACAGGTACATTCTGCAGCTTAACAGACATTCTGCAGCTGATCAGACTTTCCGCAACCAGACAGTCATTCCGCAGCTACAGATCCTGAAGACACTAATCAACAGACATTTGAATTGCAACAAAGATGATCCAGTATATCCATGAATAAGAAGAATCAAAAAGGTTTATGAAGACTCCTCCAAAGGAGAACAAAGAAGACAAAGACCACAAAAAGCAAATGAAAAGCAAAGGTAACAATTTTTCATTATAATGGCATATCATAAACTTTAGCATAGTTTTAGTTATGAATCATTCGAAAAAGTTGTTTTGATTATTTTTATTGATCATGTCCAATATACCCTCCACAAACTTTGGATAAAAATCTCTCATTTCAAATTCTATACCCGACCATCATTTAAGCGGTTAAAAAGGCTGAAGTGTTTGATTTCCTCACGTCACCCAACCAAATCATTCAATGATGATTTTCTTTTCCGTTGTAAAAAATCTCTGCAGTCTTTTCATTCATTAATTCGTTTTCTCCACCTCACTCCATTAACTCATTCCGTAACTACTTCCATCACTCCATTCTGTAGCCAGCCCTTCATCATTTCATTCCGCAAAACAGAGATATCCCTATCACCGTGAGCAGAGCAAAGGGTATATCAGTTTGAATATCAAACCACTATCACTGTGAGTAGAGATTAAAGCACTATCACCGTGAGCAGAGATTGAGCATTATCACTGTAAACGCAGAGGTATATCAGTGTGGAATTTGAAGCCATTTGTCACCGAGAGACAGAGGTATAGCAGTGTGGAATTTGAAGCCATTATAACTAAGAGACAGAGATATATCAGTGTGGAATTTGAAGCCATTGTCACTGTCAACCAGAGGCATATCAGTCCAAAGTGTGAAGCCATTGTCACTATTAACCAGAGGTATATTAGTCCGAAGTTTGAAGCCATTGTCACCGAGAACCAGAGGTATATCAATTCGAAGGTGGAAGTTATTGTTTCCGTGGGTAGAAAGAGTATTAATATGAACATTGAAGAAGCAATTATGGGCCTTATTGTAAGAACCGAACCAATGGGTACAAAATACCTGGAAGGATACCCTCAATGTAAAGAAATGTTGCAACAGGTAGGATGGCTACAATTTCTTGAGAAATTTAATGGCTTTCACAAAGAAGTCACTAAAACATTTGCAAGGTCATTTAGAGGAGCTGAGGTTGAAGTGGGAGATGTTAAATTCACTGTCACTGAAGTTTTCATTGCAGAAGCTACAGGATTGCTTAGAAATGGAGAGAGATGGTTCAAAAACAGAGAATTCCATAATGAATCCTGGAAGCAAATTCTAAAATCACCAGGTATGGATATCACTGTGTTTAAGAAAGGAATTCCAAGTTCTGCCTTGAAAAATAAATGGAAAAACATACTGCTTATTCTGCAAAAATTTATTACATGTGAAAGTAGATATGGCACATTTTATGTTTACCACATTAGACTGATAATGCATTTTCTGGGGGAAGACTTAAACCTACCCTATTTCTTGCTTCAAAGTTTGAAAAAGATGGCTTCCTGTGTTCAAAGAAGGGTTCAATTCTTAGAGACAACTCTATACCATCATGGCTTGGTTAAGATTTTAATTGAACACCATTTAGCCAAAACAAATGATACTTGGGATAATTTCTTGATAAGAAATCATTTTGAAGAGCCAAAAGAGCCCTCACCTGAACAACAACCTACAAGGAGAAGTAGAAAATGGAGAGCTTCTAAAATTGAAATTGACAAAACAGTCCAGGAAAGTAGTGAGGAAATAATCTCAGAGAAATTGACTCAAATTAAGAGACAACTTAAGAAGGAGAGGGTAATCAGAAAATCTGCCACAGAAAAAGGAGAGGGATCTTCCCAGCCAAGAAGAAGCCATAGACTCAAGGGGAAACTAAGGAAAACTCAGATCAAACAAACAGGGGTGATAAATATAGAAGATGAGGAAACATCTATTGAAGAAGATGTTGAAGAGGATTTTAATGAAGGAACCCCTGAAATTGATCCTGCTCAGCAAAAAGTTTATGACTATGTTGAAACTTTGGAAAGGAAAGCTTCAGAGAGTAGAGATAGAACCCCTAGTCCTCCACTGTCCGAAATAGATGTGTTAAGAAGGGATAGGTATGAGCTGGAAATACTTAATAGACACATCAAAAATGAGAATGATATTATGAAGGAACAAGTCAAACTAAAAACCAATATGAACTCAACCTTGTCTCTACATATGGACAAAGTGGAAAAGGCTAATGAAAAGTTGAAAAAGAGGAACAAGAAGCGAATCAGGGCACTTATCAACTTAAGGTTCAAACTTGTCATCAGAAAACCCAGAATACCTTTAGCTTCCAGGCAAAGAAGAAGGAGAGGATTAGATGTTCTTGCAGAAGTCTCGGAGTTTATGGAATAAATTGCATGAGGACATGCAAGAAGACAACAGTGGGGGTATGTTGAGCCCCAAGATTGTGCTTTCTTTCATCTTACTTTACCTCATTTTCCTTTGTCCATTGTTATCCCAGACCCAATTGATCAATGAAATTAATTAAAATTACTTTTAGAATGATGAACATGGCTAACTTGCTAAGTTTTGTGATTTTTTTCATTGTAATGCATTTTGACCGGAACTAGCTGCAGAATGCAGACATTCCGTAGCTAACCGGCAATTCTGCAGCTGTCTTCACGTTCAGGCATGTTCCAGGTGTCCTTTCAAGAAAAACCACATATGGGTATATTCCACGTCATGTCCACATCGTTCATTGCTCACCATGAAGGAAGAAACAAATTCTGGACGTGGTTTTGGTACGTGGGAACACATTTAAGAAGGCAGACTTCTAATAGGACTGTCTTAGTCCAGATGTCCTTTTTCTCTTTACGTTGCCATCTTCAAGAGTCCTAATGTGATTTCGATAAGGAAAGACAAGGATCCTTGTATTGTTGCAAGTTCTGTTATGTACATTTGTTATAAAAACACTTGGGAAACCGAGAGATAGGCTAGATTTTGCTCTGGATTTTGCTTAGATTTTATGCTACATTTCTGAAGACGCAGATTACTCTGTTCAAGTTATTTCTCCTTTAATGAAGAAGACAACATTGTTTTGAAAGCGTTGATTTGATTTGGGGTTAGATTCCGTCTGGTGGTAGAGGGCCCCTGCCTCCTGCATGGCTTTACTTTCGTAATTTAGATAAGTATCTTAGTTGTTTTTACGTTTTTGAAGTTTGAATTCGTAGTTGTTTTCATTAGCCACTATAGTTATACTTGTTCTAAGCACTCTTCCAAAAGATCATGATAATGAATGGGAAATGGCTATAGTGTTGTAGGATTTAATTGTAATTTCTTTTGTTCACTATCACAGTTATACTTGTTCTAAGCACTCTTCCAAAAGAAGAAACTCTTCCAAAAAATCCTTATGATGTCTTAGGCATGACTGTGATCTTGAATGTTTCAATTGTTTGTTTGCACTAAGTACCATAGCTGTTCTTGCTCTTAAAACGCTCTTCCAAAATATCATAATGATGGGTAGGAGATAGCTATGATATCTTAGTTTTTAATTGCTTTCAGTCTTTATGTTTGCATTTGCACTGAATTGTACAGTCAGGATTGTTCTAAGAAGCTCTTCCAAAATACCAATCATGATGGACAAAACAGACTGTATAATCCCATAGATTAATGCATGATAACTTAGTTAGGATACTCCGGAGTCTAATTGCATTTAACTCATGCTCTGTTATTTGTTTTAAGTTTGACAATGGCTTGTTAGTTCAGCATTGTTTTAGACTAGTGACATCTTAAGTTCAGTTTTAGCTTAACTCATTGCATTTTCACTCCACATTTAGTTGTCATCCACTGCATATTAGATTACTTCAGTTGTTAAACTTAACAAAACAGCCTTCATTATTTACAAAACCTCTTCTTGTTCCAAATCTATAATCAATTCATAACCCTATGAACAGAAGACAATATCATTTCAAGGCCTGAAGTACTTTTGCAACTTCCCTTATCATCTCACAAACAAACATTTCCTCAGAAGACTATTTTTAAAAATCTATAACCTTTGAGTGAAGTGTAGTGGTATCAAACTAAGTTGCAGAATAGAGTTAGGAACTAGTCTTAGAGTAGAAGATCCTATGATGTCAACAATATTTTTCTCCAAATATGTTTCTACAAATCTTTAATCATGGATAAAATATTGTCTCATTATAAGCTGATGGTTTAATTGTTTAGATTAGGAGAATTTGTATACTTAGCTGACCATTTCTCAAACTCTCCCAAAATACCTTTGATAAAAGAATTGGACAAGTTAATTTTGTGTTTTGATTCATTTCCTTAAAGTCATTATCAAGCTTAGTATTCTGCTTAGTCTTAGTTTAGATTTGGTTTTGTTTCAGTATTTACATTGCATTTATCATTTTTCATCAACCAATTAGGCTTCACTCTGTTT
>JAXQQM020090421.1:0-37739 GCA_034641835.2 Pinus albicaulis
TTATATATTTTTAAATAAAAGTTATAACTAATTATAATTATAATTATAATTATAATTTCATTTAATTACAAATTAACTTCTTAAATTTAATTGTGTTATATACAATTCATTAATAATAAAAACATCCCATAAAAAGGTCATATTGTTGGAAACCATATCACCATAAAAAGGTCATATTGTTGGAAACCATATCACCATTGATACGGGTTGGGGGTGAATCATTAGTGATTACAGAGTTATAAATTGTTTCACCAAATTATATTCTCTTACACCATGAACAAAATGAAACTCACAACCATTAATCGTAGCACCAAAAAAATAAATATGCAACCACAAAAACAATCACGCAAGGAAATTTTATTATTTCAATAGAATTATTTCCATCGAGTTATACCTATGGATTCTATCAAATAGAGATTGTTTTTCAAGAGGATATACGACTAAAAATTCATCAAGGCCACCACGATCAACGATCCTCGCTTGGTTACTCCCCAAATATCAATGACACTACAAAATATGATTTGTTAGAAGCTACCATGACCAACAAGCCTTGCCCAGCTTTCTATAGAACTATCCAACCACCATTGGATTTGAGAAATATTTCTTCCATTAATCCCGCATGCCCCCTCCCCAATTCCAGTTACCACATACACCCCCCTTCAATTCCTCCACAAAACCACTCTTCCTTTCCACTGGCCATTACACCACTCACTCTTGCCAATCCATTGTCACCCTCCATGTCACTTCACATACCAATCACCAATTGCCACTTTTCTTAATATATTCTTTATTACATAGCCATTATAATATACCTGTTTCACCATTACAAATTCTCATTCAACATTAATTCAACCCCCACACTTGAAAAAAAAACATTCACCACGAATAATGTGTCAAAATACAAATCCTTTGTTTGAATCTGAAAATGAAGTTTCTTTGCTAATGACCCTGTTATCTGAACAATGTCGCAACTCATTCAAAGATGCACACATTCCAAAAAATCTTCCATAGAGTTTCGAGCCCACCAAATATTCGTTCAAATGCTCAAGTATTAGTTAACGAGGTATTCAGAACAAGTCCTCCATTTTTTGGTCAAATATGGCTCCTAAGAATGAAATTGTCCCTCGGGATAAACCAAATTTTCCCCCAGTTGTAGATTTGGACCACCAACCCCTAGTTGACTAGCTTTACCAAGTTTTAAAGAAAAATTGTGAATTATACCTCTAAGGACTTCAAAATTGGTGCCAGCAAAAAAATTTGGATAATAGTGATGACCTAGGATTATTGGACTCCAGCCCACCTCAGTATATTTTTCCCAAAACAAACAATTTTCCTGAATTGGTCACCTAGTGCCAATTTCTCTATATACCCAACCAAAGAACTATAGTGGCACAAAATCGGGAAACCATTTCACTCAGATTCCCTCATGGAAATTTATAACAAATTGGATTTCCCTCAAAGAGATAAAGTTTTTGAAACCCTCTTGACTGATAATTCCCAATTGTGTAAGACAAACCCTCCCTATCTAGCTTCCATTTTTCCCAATATAGCTAAAAAAAGCATTACAATAATTTCTTGCATACTAGGGTATTATTAAAACCAATGGATAGATGAACACATCTTTTATTTCCCCTCTATATTCTCAAGTGGTGAAAAACCACCCATTTTTTCTCTTATATTGATTTTTTAGCAGAAATGATTCCTGAGCCGTTCATGAAACTTTCAAGTAAAGGAGTTTTCAAATATTCATCCATGCTAGTTTATTTGTTCATTTATAATCAATTAGAAAAAATTCCCTTTCTACTATAGAATATGGATAGCCAAGGGAACCCTCAATCAGCTATTCACTGGACCTCCTTGGTCAGAAAGAACAACACAGAGGTTGCATTCAGTCAATTTGTGGATCAGTTCTTACATGTAGCACCTAGTTTGTTGAACAACAATGTAAAACCTAGGATGGACCCAGAAATCAAAATAGTTTTACATTTAAATGATCAAATGAAGAAGGGAGATTAGTATTTATACCAAATCTATACATAAATGAAGATATATGTCTACGAATTTCCCCCTTAAAAACTCCCCAAATATGTACCAATTACAATATTTACTTCGGAATTTATTAGAGAAATGATCAAAATATATCAAGTGCACTTTCAGGAAGCCAAGAAAAAGACTCAGTTTAAGATAAAAATGTAGGTTGGTCCTTTCACATATAATGGAAGGACAAAAGGGCAAGAACCAAACATTATCTTAAAGAACATGAATTTTAAGCACGACTTTACCTGTTCCTATTATCCTTTTAGCATAATTTCAAAAATGAGAATAGAGCAGAAGTATGCTCCCTATATTAATACTCCTAGAACATAAATTGAACAATTTATGAATCAGAAAGAGTGGCAGGAAAATACTTTGCAAGAGGATGAAGAGCAGATTTTATCTACTTCACAAAATCCATTAGCTTTGGAAAAGTTAAGAAAAGACCAAGGGAAACCGCCTTCCATTTAGTATCAGAAATGTTAGCTAAGGATTTTATTGTGTATAATAAAATACATAAGAAAATAAATGTGGAGGATGAACAACAAGATATTATAAAAAAATTGCATCAAATTGTTCTGACAGGAACATGTGCTCCCTCAATCTTAGGGAGATAAGACAATATTCCACCATCCCCAACAACTCCAGTAGCTCCAATGACTACATTCACACGGATTTCATCACCAGCGAGGGAGTTTGAACAGAGCAGTCAAAAGGAACCAAGTATATTTTGTGCCTACCAAGAAATAAAAAGAAGGAATCTTGCACTTAAATATACTACATTTTCAAGGTTTTGGAAGAAGAAAACAACTTCCCAACATATACTTCTATCAAATTTTGATTCAGAAGAAGGAAGGATGAAAATTTCCTTCTTAGAACCCAAGGTTCCTCAGCCTCAAATAAAAAATGATTATGAGAAATTAGTTTTCTCCTTTGATACAAAAACCATTCACCCCATAGATTAGATGGATATACATAAACAATCGGGTGAAATGATCTTCAACACTTTAACTAATTATGTTATGAAAAATGTTAAACTTCAGAATTATGTGCGGAACATACAAAAACATTTTAAGTTAGAGAAGATTTTTTCTCTAGCTAAAGATACACAAAATAAATCTTTAGAAGAGTTGGTAATTAAATTGGGATATGATCCCAATAATATTAAAGCAACTGAAGAAATTATCAAAACAAAAAATTCAAACATAGCAGCTTTATGGAAAAAACTAAATCTCCCTTCAACTGAAGATCCATAGACTAAAGAATTGGGGGAGTTAGGCAAATAAAAAGAAGATTTGTTCAAAATAATTGTTGAACAAAATAACCAAATCTCAAAAATGGAAAATGAGATTGAAAAACTTCTCAAAGAGAATCAATAGCAACCTCTCCCAGTAAAATCCATTCCATTAGCTATATTTCCAATAACAGGTACAACAATAGGGGAGGCATATACTTCAATAACACTCACAAAATCAACTTCAACGACAATCACAACAACAATTTCATAAGTAGAAAAAAGGTTCAGAACTACACCAAAAAATATGACTAAAGAATTAAATTATTTAGCTATTAAAGGTAAATGGATTGAAAAACTTATAGAGAAATTAGATAATTTACAAGAACAAAAGCTTAAGACAGATGGTGCTTATCTAGCAGAATTATAGAAAACTCACAAGACTGCACAAATGATACAATATTTAGAAAATAAAAATATTATGGCAGACACTATGGCACAAGATAAGGAGAAAATTTTGATTGAATTAAATTAAGAAATAACTAAGATATGGCCATCTATTGAGATTATCTTGAACAATGTAAACTAGTAATGAAATAAAAAAATCTGATTGAAGATGTAAAGGAAATTGATACTAAACCAAGTGATGTAGTAGCCATAATAAAATTCCTAAACTAAAAAAATAAAGAGGAATTATAAGAATTGGACATTGAAGACAAAACATATAGTATTATAGAACTGAAGAAACTTCTCACTAAGAAAAATCTAATGTTACAATTAGAAAATAAATGTTACAGTTTGTAGAATATGGTACATAGGTTCCATAAGAAATTTAATGTCTTCTATCAAAAGGGTTCCGAGGACTAGAAGGAATGGGAGATGAATTAATTCAACTCGAAGATTATCATAGAAAGTTATGTGACATTGCCAAAGATAGGTCAAAGTTTTCAAAGATCACAAGAACAGTCATAGGAAAAGAATTTATGGAAGGGCTTAGCTATGATTTCTTGATCAGAAATGAAGTAGATCACTTTTTCTTACCAAGCCAACTTTCAAAAGATAAACAAAGTAGATGAGGTCTATCTAAAGTTAATTATATTTTCACTCTAAGATGAAAAGAAATGGGAAAATCTGTGTGAGTTACTAGAATGACCAATTAGCGGGTATCTAGAGTAGATTCAACAATGATACTACTATTTTCGAGATCCAGTCAACACCCAAAATCCTTGATTATAGAGCCAACAACTTGTTTAGTTTGATTTACTATATTTTTTCATTTTTGTTTGAAAAAAATTTCTAGATATTTTCAAAACAGATCTAGATATCTGGCTCTAGATATTTTTGAGGAAGTTGTATAAATACTTCCAAAAACAAATTGTAAAGGGTTGAACCCTTGGAATGAGCTTCTAAAGTAGAATTGTAATCAATCTGAACTGCATTTTTATGAATGAAAGCATTATGGATTTGTTTCAAATAAATTTTTCTTCTTGTGAGTTCTTCTTAAGTTGTCAATTCATTTGTTTGTATATTCATATATTTAACATTTTACGAAGAAACTAGGTAAAATAAGTTGAGTATGGACTTATTTTAAATCCCTTATGAAGTTATAAATTATTACAGAGACTATTTTATTGAACTATTTTCATCAATAACTCCTCTACATGAACAAATTGTCACTTATTTATGAGATTAAATACACTTTGTTGGCCTATAAACATTGTTTACTTTCATCTATCTGTATGATCAAATTAATGTTTTGTTTGAATATTCTGGGAATCACCACTTCTTATAATTCGACCTTCCACCCTTTTTTAAAAATATAAATTATTTTCAAGAGCTAAATATCAGCGCTTTTCTTTATATCTAAGTTTATTTAAGGTTGAACACTTTTTTCCTTACAAGTTCAGAAAGTTGGTCATCCAAAAACTTTAAAACAACAAAATATTTTAGATTCTCTCGCATAATTAATTAACCAATAATTATCTCATAGGAAGAACAAGATACAAAGAAGAAGGCCCTATATTTTTTACCAATGTGCTATGATCCAATCACACAAGGAAGCTCCATAGAGAATCCCTATGATTATTAGGAGACACCATTCAATCATAATGTTCTGTGTCGGTAATATGGGAAAATGATGCACTACGAACACACCAAAAATCTTGTTAGATGAAAAAATGAACACTTGGATTAACTTATTTTTATTGATGGTGATACCATATGCCCATATTCTCAGCACATAACATTATAATTTAGAAAATGAACAATTTGGTCAATGATCCATCCTATTGATTGAATGCATGTAAGTTGTATGAAATTCAACTTTATTACTGATTAATAGTTTATATGTTATTTAAAAAAAAATAGTGATGTTTCTTATTTAATGTTTAATAAAGTCCTTATCTAAATAAATTAATGTTTCTTATTTAAAGAAAATAGTAATACTTATTGTTTAATAGACTTTCTTTATCCCCAATAAATCCTATTTACACACGAAAATATATCTGGAAACTTCACCTCTTGAAGACTGAGTGTGGCTTCTGAATTCGATCAGGATAAAATTCTTATGCACCAAATACGTTCCTAATTAATTAATTAAGGGTTGTGCTCTTTTTTATGATTATCTTTGTGTAAATAGCCATATGTGAAAAATTGTAGAGGAAGTCCATTTTGCATAGGTCGAATATTTCAAGCTTTCTTCATGCGAATCTCTGCACTACACATAATCATAAATCTTCTACACAATTCATGCATGCTTGCACTCATAAACAATTTTTTTAATCATAAAACTTTAAAAAAGAACATTTTTTTCATGTCAACCCCTATAAAGAATGTTTCTACCTACTACTCTGTTATTAGCTCACTTTAGGAGGAACTGTGAAAGTGAAAACAATAGAAAATTTTCCGCACCCCCGAAAAATAAACTTATTTTTCTCTAAAAACTTTGCTAATTAAGCAATTAAATGTTGTCCTGTCATAATGAAAACTCTCCACTTTTGTATGATTTTTCTTTTCCTTTTTTTTTCTGCACATTTCTTTGACATTATTATTATTATATATGAAATATAATATATTAATTTTAAATAGTGCTAAATAATTTAATAAATGTTGTAATGAGTGTGGAGAAACATCTATCGAATGAAATCTCTTTGAAGAACAAAAACTGAATCGAAACGTTTTTTTAGAAAACATAAAATCGAAAAGCCTTACCTTAATTAGTCTAAATGTTAAGCAAATTTGTATATATGTAATAGGAAAATGTCAAATATCATTATATTATTAATTAAAGTTATAAAGTTCCCTTTGCACCTTCATTCTCTTGCACATATATCATTATGCGCACATCCTTCACTTTTCATAGCTAAATCTATAGAAGTGTTAAATAGAAAATAGCTTAAAATTAATTTTCAGTTAGCATCCATATTCTCACACACATTACCAATCCTCCACATACAAAAATCTTCACATAAGGAAACCTTCACAAAAGGAAACATATTAATACTAATTCAATTTTTTTCATAGCTAAATTAATTATGAATCGATGGCATACATTTCCTTTTTCACTCTCGTTTTCTCGAACACATGTCATCCTCCACATGTCATTTGAAAAAAATCATATATGTTATGAAATGTCAAAGCATGCATTAACGGAAAATACAGAGGATTGAAATTAAGGAAATTTAGACCAATGGTATATTTACATTTTTGGAGCGACTTTGTAAACAAAGAGTCAAGGATTAGAACTATAATTCACCAAGTTTATTATCAAGTGTGACACATGTTGAAGTTTATGGAGTGCCATTATGGAATTGGAAAGAAAGAGATCAATACTTACTTACTTGAAATGGTCAGTGCTTCGGAATTTCTTGTCGGATTCTGAAATGATTCTATATGAAGCACAAGTCCATTTCAACTTTTTAAATCATAAAATGGGAATACTAAAATTGAATTTGGAGCGACTATAATTGGAAAAAGAAGTATTAATTTTTCGTGTAAATAATTTTGCTCAGAAAATTGACGTCGATGTTGAGGAGGATTTTAATGAAATATATGATGATATCATGGAAATTGACCATGATTCTACCTATCAACTTGAGCCTAATGAAGCTCACATCGCTTCTGTTATCGTGAATATGTAGTAATTTAAATAGTTATTAGTTTGTATTTCATTAATAGAGAAAATAAGTTTAGAAAATATTCTATAGACCAACTGTGTATTGCGTCAATCCTTCTTCGATTTTTTGGACATTAGAACAAGGAATTTTGGCTAAATTAAAAAATAAGTTCCCTATGTCAAAGTATATCATTGTTGACTTAGTTTCTGTTTTTCTCTTGGTAAATTAATTACAAAATATTTCCTCAACTTAATTTGAAAATTTGTTTATTTTCCTTTCCAACTAACGTAAACATTTATCCGAGAAAATGACATGTATACCCCATCTTCTAAACAGTCAAATATTTTTACAATGAAACATAATAATATTCATCCACGCATCCTTTAGTTTGCAAAGCTTCATATCTCTATAAAATCAAATCTCTACACAATTTCTCTCGTTAGCAGTACATATGAAATGACTATATCGTTAATGCACAATACAATTATCTCTTCGTATAATGGAACATAATTTAGTAATAACCTATTAGTATTATATTTTAACCTTAATTTCCATGTGCATCCCTTGTTCTCCCCAAAATACCCCATCCTAATTTTGTCCATGCTGAATAAAGTTCCCAATATAAAAGCTTGGCACAGTAAGAGCTTCACACAATGAAGAATATTAATGTTAATTATTATGTTTTCTTCCACATGCCCCATTCTCTCGCACATACCCCATTTATATTTTTTATTGTCCTGATGTTTATCCTATGATAAGTATAAAACTTGTATACTTTCAATATAACACAAATACATATGTGCAGAAATTTAGAGAAAATCCATTGTGTGCCAAAATATCACATATTAAAATTAATAGTTTAACATTAATTTACCTATGCACCACCCATTATACCACATAAACCTCATCCTCAATATTAATTGTTATGCTTTCCTGCATATGCCTCTTCCTCCACAAATATTCATAGCTCTAAAATAAGATCTCTACGTAAATCATCTCCCGCACATAATTTTTCATTCGTACAACAAAAGTTTCACACAAAAAAAGATTTTAACTTTAATTTAATCCTTAGCAAATAAAGTTCCCTATGCACCCATGTTCTCCTGCACATACCTCATCCTATGTACAGTAAAAGATCCTCATAATGAAATATAATAATATTAATATTAAATTTTTTCACAGTTAAACAAATTAAAGTTTCCTCTGCATCCTATATCTAAAGTTTGTAACACCATTGGATAAAGCAATAACACATTGTCTCAACACTCGTGAAAATCACAACTCATTCTCCGTGCTGCTGGATTTTCTTCCGAAAGGATTTATATCTCTATAAAATCAGAGCTCTATGCATATGCTCTCCTGCACATACCCCTTCCTTGCACAATGGAAATTTATTCAAAGAAAAATATATGATATATGATGTGGAAATTTGAAAAAGTAATAGTCATCTTCTCACGATGAAATATCACGTAGATATCTTTTTAGCCCCTTGTTGTGAAACCAGCTTCAAAAAGAGAAGAAAAGAGATATCAACGCCTTAGAAATAAGCCACTTCGAGGGGGAAACCTACAATACATTACATGAATGAACAATTATTGGATGATTCAAATTACAAAAACTCATTTCTATATAGGAGTCCATGGGGTCACAATGTAATCCTAGTGGGGCCATAATGTAATCCTAGCCGACCTAACAATAATAATTTAAGGGCACAATAATAACAATATGGGGTTTACAAGGGTACAATAATAACAATAAGGGGGTTACACTAACAACAATAAGGGAATATACTAGCAATATAAGGACCTAACATGCCCCTCTCCTTCAAAAAAGCGTTGTCCTCAATGCTTGAGTAGCTCTAGGTGATTTTGTATAAAATTCTCATCCTCCCATGTAGAATCTTTTGTGGGTAAGTTCTTCCACTTGATGAGATACTCTAAAATTAATCCATTCTGTAGCTCTCGAGTTCTTGTTTCCGTGACCGCTTTAGGTTCCAATATGATTTTTCCTTCCTCATCAAGTTTTCGCAATATTGTTTGAACTGGAATATTTTCACCTATAACCTTCTTTAAGCATGAAACATGAAAAATTGGATGCACTCGTGAAGAAGCAGGAAACTCCAATTTGTATGCCATAGTACCAATATTTTTCAACACCTTGTAAGGACAACAGTACTTTGGCGATAATTTATTATCCTTCTTAGCTTACTTGAGGGACATTTGTTTGTATGGTTGTAGCCGTAAGAATACCCAGTCTCCTACATCAAAAATTCTCTCACTGTGATGTTGATCTGCTTGTTGTTTCATTCGATTCTGTGCCAAATTCAGGTTGTCCTTTAAGAGTTGGAGAAATTTTTGATGCTTGATGTGATCTTCCAATTCTTGAACCTTCGAATTTTCTCTTAAATATGACGTGAAGGATGGTGGATGATATCCATAAAGTGCCATAAATGGGGTCATTCTTGCTGTAGTATGGAAGGAAGTGTTATACCAGCCTTCAGCTATAGGTAACCACCTGACCCATTGTGTTTTTTTATCATATTAAAAACAATGAAGATATCCTTCCAAAAATTTATTTACTATCTTAGCTTGACCATCGGATTGAGGATGATAAGATGAGCTATGAGCTAATTGAGTACCCAAACAAGAAAATAACTCCGTCCAAAAATTTCCAGTAAAAATGGGATATTTGTCGCTCACAATAACCCTTGGGTTTCCATGTAGCTTTTGAATTGTGTCCATAAATGTAGTAGCAGCTGTACTTGCTTTAAATGGATGAGATAATTCACACAAGTGTACATACTTGGTAAGTCTATCAACTACCACCATCATTACACTTTTTCCTTTGGACTTAGGTAAACCTGTTATAAAATCCATTGAAATCTCCTCCCAAGGTTGACTTGGAATGGATAAATGTTGTAGAATACCCGGGGTCTTAATTGTCTCAACTTTATTCTACTGGCAAACCAAAAATTCCGTCACAAACTTTTGAAAATCAGATTTAAGGCCATCCCAAAAAAATTCTTTCTTCACCCTATGGTAAGTTTTTAAAAATCTTGAGCGTCCTCGTAAAGGAGAAGTGTGCAATTCCAAAAGAATCTTTTGTTTTAGTTGGGAATTCTTACAAAGATGTAAGCGATCTTTGTACCATAAGGAATCATTTTTCCAACTAAATGTATCAGATGCACTAGAATCTTGCTTCAACTTTTGAATGAGTGTCCACACTTCTTCGTCCTTCTTCCATTCATCTCTTACTTCGGTTATCCAATCTGGTTGGATAATATAAATGGCATAAAGCAATTCTTCCACCTATTCATTATTTCTTGAGAGTGCAACTACAACAACATTTAACTTCCCTTTTTTGTATATTATTTCAAAGTCATAACACAACATCTTTGTGACCCATTTTTGTTGCTCTTCTGAAGATAGTCTTTGTTCCAAAAAGTGTTTAAGACTATCATGATCATTTTTTACCTTGAAGTGTCTTCCCATTAGGTAAGTTCTCCATTTCTTTAGTGCATGCAACATTGCTAACATTTCCTTCTCATAAATAGGTTTCTGTAAATACTTTCCTTTGATTGGATGACTTTCAAAAGCAATGGGTCTTCCTTATTGCATTAAAAAAACACCTAATCCATTTCCCAAGGCATCACATTCCACAATAAAGGTTTTTGTGAAGTCTGGCGTACGTAAGACTGGTGCTAGGCACATTACCTAGTTAAGATGTTCAAAGGCCTTAGTTTCTTCAAGAGTCCATGAAAACGCATCTTTCTTCAACAATGTTGTTAGAGGTGCTGCTATTCTCCCATAATTCTTAACAAACTTTTGATAATACCTTGTTCACCCGAGAAATCCTTGCAACTTCTTTATGGTTGTGGGGACTTTCCATTCCTTAATGGCTTTAATTTTTTTAGGGTCTACCTTAACACCCTCGTGAGATACAATATGACCCAGATATTCCACCTCTTGTACTCCAAAGAAACATTTGGATGTTTTTGCATATAATTTTTTCTCCTACAATAGTTTGAGCACCCTGTCAACATGTTGAACATGATCCTTCCAAGACCTACTGTAGATTAGTATATCATCAAAAAATACTAGCACAAATTTTCTAAGGGTTTGAAAATGGAATTCATCAACCCTTGAAATGTAGAAGGTGCATTGGTAAGGCCAAGAGTAATGACCAAAAATTCATAATGACCCTCATGAGTTCGAAATGTTGTTTTCGGAATATCTTCAGTCTTCATTCTAATTTGACGATACCCTAAACAAAGATTCAATTTGGTAAAATAAATTGCTCCATGTAAATCATCCAATAATTCATCAATCACAGGAATGGGAAATTTATCTTTAATGGTGAGCTTATTGAGCTCCCTATAATCCAGACACATGCGCCATGATCCATCCTTCTTGTGTACCAATACTATAGGAGCAGAGAAAGAACTTTGACTAGGTTGAATTATACCTACCTCTAACATTTCTGCGATCATACGTTCAATTTCGCTCTTTTGGAAATAAGGATATCTATAAGGCCTGATGTTTGGAGGAACAATTCTTGGAATCAAATGAATAGCATGATCATTATCACGAATAGGTGGGAGTCCTTTTAGAGTTTCAAAAACCTTGGAATGATTGTCCAAGACATTTTGGAGATGCAGAAATAGATGATTTTGATATTGGAACTTCTAGTGAGCATATTTGTGCAATTATGCCTTGTTTTTCTTTCTTTAGAAGCTTTTTCATGAAATTAGAGTTTATTATATTTCCTAGCTTCCCTGCAATATCTCGTAATTCAAATTCCTTTCCTTTTCAAAAAATTTCAAGAAATGTTCTTGAAAATTAAAAGCTAACGTCCCCAAAGATTGTAACCATTGTACTCCTAGTACAACATCAACACCTCCCATAGGAATGGAACGCATTGGAATATTCGATACATATTCCCCCATGGTTAGCTTGATATTATGGAATTTTCCAGAGAAATTTATAGTTCCTCCATTTGCAACCATCACTGGACATTTTGGTGTTGGGTATAGGAAACAATTCAATTCCTTGGCTACCTTATAATGAATAAAATTATGGGTACTACCTAAATCAATCAACACTATTACCTTTTTCTTCTTGATATGTCCTTCTATCTTGAGAGTTTGAGGAGTGGTAATTCCTGCCAATGATTTACAAGATATGATCGGACTCATTTCCTCCTCTTCTTGGGTTGGTTCCTCGTGTATATCCTCTTCTTGTTCATTTACTTCTTCCTCTTCACAATCCATGTAAAATAATTTCTTCTCAGCACACTTATGACCTTTAGTGTATTTTCTATCACAACTGTAGCAAAGCGCTTTTGATATTTTTTCTTCCAATTGTTTTGGTGTCAACCTTGTAGGTTGTGGAAATCTAGGAGTAGCAACACTTCCCTCTTTATAGAAGTGAGTGGTAGCCTTCCTTGTCGCCATAATTTTACATTAAATTTTTCTTGCCAACCTGAATGCCTTTTCTAATGAATCAAGTTCCAAAACATGAACTTCATGTTGGATGTTATCCTTTAAATTACCTATGAAGAGATCAATCATGTGTTCCTCTAGATTAAAAGTTACCCTTATATTCAATTTTTGGAAGTCCTTAATGTGCTCCCCCATTAAACCCTTTTGTTTGAGATTTATCAATTGGCTAAAGAAGGTGTTGATGTTTGTATCCTCATAATGTGCTATCATTTCCTCCGTAAAAATTGACCAAGTGATAATTTTTTTACGGGAGCAAAGCCATCGATACCATACAAATGTATTTTGTTCTAAATGTAAAGTTGCAATGTGTGCCTTTTTTGTGTTTTGCACATTATGGAGATCAAAATATTGCTCCATCTGTAGTATCCATGTTATAGGATCCTTTCCATCAAACTTCACCATATCCATTTTTGGAATATGGTGGTTCTTCCTGCCAACATTAGATTTTATTAAATCACGATTAACATTTATTTAGTTCTCATCATGAGTTTCCTCTACTATCTTTTCACCATTAGGAAACATTTCTTGTATCAACTTTGTCAAACCTTCCATGTCTGCTTTTAGATCATTCTTCATGTTTTCCATTTTCTCATCGATCTTAGCTTCCATGGCATCCATCTTAGATTCCATGCCAGCTTCCATGGCATCTATCTTAGATTCCATGCCATCTATCTTAGATTCCATGCCATTCTTAAAACCATCCATCTTATATTACACGCCTTTCTTCAAACCATCCATCTTAGTTTCCATGCCTTTCTTCAAAACTTCCATGTCATTTTTTGTTGCTCTTTGCGAGACCGAAATTTGTTGCACTTGCTCTTGTAATTTTGATATGTCATGTTGCCATTCTTCGTCTTCATGAGTCATAGTGGAGCTCTATAAAGGCTTACTGGGTGTTGAATTATTTTTAGGGGCCATTTTAGAATCCAATACTGATATCTATTATACAATATGCCCTTGGAATCAATTCAACTTTATTCTTCAAACAAGACTTATGCAATTCGGAAAAAAATAATACACACCTTTTACTTGCCTTTGAGGAGCTTGATATTGAAATTGAATTATCTCTATAATTGTGGATCATAAATACATTAAATTCAGCCCTGTAGTAGGTCTCTAAAGCTTCTTTCAAATGCCATAGGTTTGATCTGATTTGGATTCTTCAAGGCAAAGTTATGTCCAATCTCCCACAATGACCCAATTTTGGAATGGTTCAGTAGAGCGAACTTGTACGACTTTCCATGTGTCATTATTTCCTCATTTGGCTTTGAAATTGATAGAAAGAAAACTACAGTCCATGTACTTGCAGCCACTTTTACAACATTCCAATCCGATGCTCAGAGAGAGAGCTATCAAGACTTTCCCACGATCACTTCTTTGAGATGAAATTCAGAAGCCTAAAAAAACCCTAACTTCCACATATCATATCTTTGAAAATATTATGAACCAATATCTGAAATTTTGCGTCGATGTTCCTCAGGATTGCGGGTTTTCACTCTAAAAATTTCAGCTTCTGAACCTTCGTAAAAAAAAATTTATTACGAAAAATATCACGATGACTTATTTAGGTTAAATTTAGGAGCCTACAAAATGACCTAACTTGCACAGATCATATCTCTGAAACTATTGTGAACCAAGCTCTAAAATTTTGTGATGATGTTCCTCAGGATGTTGGCTTCACACTCTAAAAATTTCATATTCTGAACGTTCGTAGAAAAAAATTATAGCGAAAATGCCATGATGACCTGTTTGGAGCAGCGAAACCCTAGAATCTCAAAGCTCTGATACCAAATGTTGTGAAACTAGCTCCAAAAATAGAAGAAAAGAGATATCAGTGCCTTATAAATAAGCCACTTCGAGGGGGCAACCTCCAATACATTACATGAATGAAAAATTATTGGATGATTCAAATTAAAAAACCTCCTTTCTATATATAGGAGTCCATGGGGTCACAATGTAATCCTAGTGGGGCCACAATGTAATCCTAGCCAATGTAACACTAATAATTGAAGGGCACAATAATAAAAATATGGTGGTTACAAGGGTACAATAATAAAAATAAGGGGGTTAAACTAACAACAAGAAGGGACTATACTAGTAATATAGGGACCTAACATCCCTCCCCCCTACCACATGTTAAAAAATGCAACAAAAAATTCTCATTTTGATCTTCCCATGATTAAATTGAGAAAATTTGAATATCCACATCAACAAACAAGTTGGGTGTAGTTAAATATGGTTCCATGGCTCTTTTCACTCAGTGAGATTAGTAAATTCAAGTTAGAGGCATTATATTCCAATTAAGCTTGTGTGATTTCTAATTTGTAGCAATCAAGGTCAGTTTTTTTTTTTTTTTTTCTCTCTGTTAAAGTAGTTCTAACTGTTGGAAGGTCAATTTTGCAGTGGGACTTTATTCAAACTCAGTGCTAACAATTTAATTGACCAATCAACCCAAAATATTAAGTGCATGCAGAGAATTCGAGTTCCCCAGTTATGGTGGAGATTCTAGGGAAATGTAACATCATTTGTAGAATAGTCTTGAGCGTACAATTGTTGCATTCAGTCAAATGATCAACCTTGGTTATTGCACAATAATTTTGGAGGAATTTACTAAATAATAGGGCCTAATTTATAAATAAATTTCTCAAGGAAATAGGGAATCAAGCAGAGGCATAAACTGACTAATTCTGGTTCAGAGCTTCTCAATGACCATAGATATTTCTTATTCACTTGTAGGTTGTGTTCAGTTGAGCAAAGAAATTATAATATATCTTTATTCATCAGATTGATGCAAGAATACATTGGGGTTTTTAGAATATTTCTTTCCCTAGAAAAAATATTGTGTGCATGTGTGTTATTTCTAATTGCATGTTTTTGATTAATGTTTTAAATTGTGAATTGAATTCTACAAGGTAGTAAAATAAGTTTTTGTCTTGTGATTTTGATTAAAATTTCATGATAAATTGCAAATATACATCATAATTTCTACATGGTACCATAGTAGGATTCATATTAGAGAAGGAATTTCAAGTTCTTTCTCAGGAGAATCAAATTTGCAGTTTAGTGAAACATGATCTCTTCAAAGTTGAGAAGATTACCTTCAAAGGGCTAAAACTAGAGTATACCTTAGAAGGAAGCTCTAATTTCAATGCATGGAAGGATCATATAGAGGTGGTATTAGATGAAAATGGATTTATATAATAGACAAATACATATGTTGCAATACCACAAGCATCTGATTCCCAAAGCCTTGCTCAGTGGAAGAAATATGTAGCCAAGGTAAGGAAAACAATCTTGGAGGGAGTACGGGATCACATTGTCTCAAATAGACACTGAAAAGAAACTTCATTTGAAATTTGGAAAGCACTGAACAAATTGTTCGAGAATAGTAGTGACCACAGGAAGCTGGCGCTTAAGGATAAACTTCGAAATATCAAGATGTAGAAGAATGGCACTATTTCGCAGTGTCTAAGTAGGTTCAGACAAGTTCGTGATGAACTTGGAGGGGATGGTATTAATGTTTTAGAAGATGACTTGGTAAGCCTATCCATTCTAGGCCTTCCCAAGAGTTGGCATAGCTACCTAGATTCGAGAACATGAGCGAGAAAATACCGAATTGGGAATGTTTATGGTCCAATTTGGTACAACAGGAAATAAGGTGAAATTCTGTAGATGGGACTCGCGTGTTGCATTCCACATGACAGGGTGTAGAGAGTTTTTCAGTGGCCTATAGGAGAAATATCTCCAGATGCACATTGACCTAGGGGGTGGAGAAAGTTATAGCGCGACTAGGATTGGTACAATCACCTTTCAAATGGAGTCAAGATCCCCTCTTCAACTCAATTATGTCATGCTCATTCTCATCCTAAAGAAAAATCTTGTCTTTGTAGAATTTTTGGAAGACCATGGATATGATATTATCTTCAAAAAAGGGAAACCATTCCTAAGACACATATCCATGGTACAAGTGAAGCATATTAGGGTTCTTGTGAAGAATCTCTATAAGCTAGATGTGGAAGTCTATGCTGCATTAAGCACTAAGGTGGAGAGAGTGTCGGGTCGTGATGTCAGTAAAATTTGGAAAATAATACTTGGCCATTTGCATGATGACGCCTTGAATATTATGAAACAAATAATGACTAGCCTCCCTAAAGAAACACTTGGGCAACATGATGTATGCAAAGGATGTACCTTGGGGAAACACACAAATTCCACATTCTATGATTGGGATAGAAAACCACATGTAGTCCTAGAAAGCATCCACTCTGATGTCTGTGGACCTTTCTTGACAACCTCCACTACCATACAGAAATATTTCTTTTATCTTTATTGATAACTTATCATGGAAGTGTTCGATCTTCTTCATCCAGATGAAATATGAGACATTCTCCAAGTTTGTAGAATTCAAGGAACTGGTTCAAAATGAGACTAACAAGAAGGTGAAGGATCTCAAGAGTGATAATGGAGGTGATTATGTTTGGAATGAATTCAAAAATTTATGTGTGAAAGAAGACATTCAAAGAGAGCTGACAACACTCGACTACTCAAAATAGAATGGGGTGGCTAATAGAAAGAACCATAATGTTCTGGGATTTGTGAGGATGATGTTTCATGAAAAAGCACTGCCACTTCACTTGTGGGTATAGACATGCAACGGAAAAGTGTATTTTCATAACCGAGTCCTCATGGCATTATGGGAATTGTTACACTAAATAAATTTCTCTTGAGGAGAAAGTTGGATGTGTCGCACTTTAAGATTTTTGGAGCCTCTATTTATTTCCAGTCTCCAAATAATTAAGGTAGAAGCTTGAGATGATAGTAGAGTTGGGGGTATTTGTGGGTTACATAGAAACTCCTCACAACTACCATGTGTACTTTTCATCCCTCAGAATGAAAATTGTGTGAAGGGATGAAAATTTGGTTGAGGAGAAAGAAATGTGCTTCTCTCTTGAGAGGGAGATTTGGATCCCACTAGAAGAGGAGATTTTAGGTCCAAAGGAGGATCTGCAAGAAGTTATGGAGTGACCAAAAATTTAGGAGTAGAGTGGAGACATCCACTCAAGTAGAACCGCCCAAAGAAGGTAGCAAAAGAACGAGGGAAACTGAGAGAATTGTGCAGGATGTGATGGAGAATGTGGGAGGTCCTTCAATTTTGCACGAGTAGATAAGGACCTGATCAATACACTAGTTACATGCCTCTAATGATTGAGCTTATAGCGACTGAGCTATTATATTTTGAGGAAGCAGTAGAGAAACCTATATGGGTTGACTTAATGGTGGAGGAATAAGAATCCATTGTAAAAAATAGTGTTCAAGTAGTGGTCCCAAGACTCATAGATAAATTAGTTGTGGGTTCGAGAGGGATCTTTAAGGTTAATCATGCAGCATACAAAAGCATAGGGAAGTATAAGGCCAAATTTGTGGCCAAGGGATAGTCTCAAGTTGAGGGAATTGACTATGAGGATACATTTTCCCCTGTAGCAAGGTACTCATCCATTAGATCAGTTCTTGCTCTGCTTGTGCAGATGGGGTGGAGGATCCACCATACCGATGTAAAAACAAAATTTCTGAATGGGTTTAATGAGGAGGATGTGTACATTGAGAAACCATAAGGTTTTGAGACATTTGATTGGGAGTCTGATGTGTGCACAGTCACGCGAGCATTGTATGGTATCAAACAAGTACCTCATTCTTGGTACATTAGGATCGAAAAATATCTCGCTGGTTTGGGCTTCACGAAAAGTGAAGCGGACATAGCTCTCTAAAATCTTGGCAGAAGGTAAATTTCTTATTATTGTATTATATGTTGGTGATTTAATTTTAAATGGAAATGAGCAGCTGATCGGATCTTGCAAGGAGGACCTTGCAATAGAATTTGAAATGAAGGACATGGGTCTCATGCACTACTTCCTCAGGTTCGAAGTATGGAAAGGCGATGGGGAAATGTTTTTTTCTCAAGGAAATTATGTGAATAAGATACTGCAAATATTTCACATGGAGAGTTTCAAACACATGAAGACCCCTCTAGTGAGAAACTAGAGGAAGGAGGATAGCACTTCATGTGAAGAAGTGGATGCTACCATTTATCGGAAGCTAGTCCATTCACTGATGTATATTGTGAACACACAACCATATATATGATGTGCGTTCAACTAGCTAAGTCAAGTTATGGTTAGGCCAACCAAATTATTTTGGAAGGAAGCTAAGCATGTTTTATGGTACCTCAAAGGAACTACAAAATTTGGAATATGGTACAAACATACAAAGGGAGTGAAGTTGTGTGGCTTCACAAATTCATGTTGGGTGGGGAATCCATCAGACCAAAAGAGTACATCAGGTGTAATTTTCATTGTTGGGTACACAGTTGTTTCCTGGTACAATAGGAAGAAAATATCTCAGGTGCTTAGCAAAACAGAAGCATAAGCTATGGTTGCAAGCCAAGCAACATGTGAGGTGATCTCGATGAGAATGATATTGGTGGGACTGTTTAGTCAGATTATGGATCCAACTATTATCTGTTGTGATAATCAAAGTTGCATCAAGCTCTCTGATAGTAATGTATTTCATCATCAATCCATGGATATAGATATTTGGTATCACCATTTACAAGATTATGTGCAAAGGTGGCTAATGTTGCTATAATATATTCCCACAGAGGAACAATATGCTCACATTTTCACAAAGGCTTTGTCAAAAGGGAAGTTCAAGTTCCACACATGCAGGATAAGGGTGGTTGATAATCCATTTGTTGTTAAGAGGGAGTGTTGAAAAATGTAGCAAAAAATGCTCAATTTTACTTTTCCTTGATTAAATTGAGAAAATTTGAATTTCCACATCAACAAACAAATTAGATATATTAAACTGAAGGGACATGGCTCTTGTCACATAGTTATGTCAGTAATTTAAGTTAAAGGAGCTAGAGCTCAATTAAGCATGCATGATTGCTAATTTGTAGTAACCAAGGTCAGTTATTTCAAGTTATTTTCAATTAAACTAGTTTTAACTATCAGTGGAACTAGGGGAAGCTCAGTTGTGTAGTGGGACTTCATTCAATCTTAATGATCATCCATTTAACTATTCAATCAGCCCAAAATAGCTAGTTCATGCAGAGAATTCGAGTTCCCCAACTGTGGTGGAAATTCAAAGGAAACATAACATCAACTGTAGACTAGTCTTAAGTGTACATGTGTTCCATGTAGTGAGATGATCAACCTTGGAAATTGTGCAATAATTTTGGGGGAATTTCTCAAATAATACAGGCCTAATTCCTCAAGGAATTGTGCAAGGAAATAGGGGCTCAAGTAGAGGCAAAAATTGACTAAGTCTAGGTCATAGATTCTTAGTGAGAAGAGAGATAGGTTATTCACTTGTAGGTTCTGCTAGGTTGAGGAAATTAATTTTTATGCATCTCTATTCATCGGATTAATGCAAGTAGATGTTAGGGTTTTTAGTAGATTTCTTTCCGCGGAAAAATATTGAGTGCATGTGTGTTATTTCCCATTTCATGTTGGTTAGTGATGTTCTAAATTATGAATTGAATTTCACCGAGTAATGGAGTTCGTTTTTGTCTTGAGATTTTGATTAAATTTTCATGAGAAGTTGCAAATCTACATCATAATTTCTATACCACTCGCATTCCGGGCTGATGCAAAGGAGCTGGAACTGGCTGATGCAAAGGACCTACAACTGTGTCAGTTCTATTATCATTGGGAAGAACAATATGATAATAGTGTTAGTGTTAGTCTTGGAGTTGAATTTATGGAATACAAATATATTCAGCATCTTCGTAAAACTTTGTCTAAAATTGGAAAAAAAATAGTTCTGCAATCATTGGAAAGAGGAATACGATAGTAGTGTCAGTGTTAGTCTTGAAGTTGAATTTATGGAAAACAAAAATATTCAGCATTTTCCTAAAACTTTGTTTAAAATTGGAAAAAAATAGCAAAATAATGCACGGTCAATGCAATTCGACCGAGAAGAAAATGTTATTGTCCTTAGAGAGAAATGGGTTAATGAATAACTAAATTTTAAATAATGATTAAAAAAAAAAAAATCTAAAAAAGACTAATTTTTGAACCCATTCATGAAAATAAATTTATCCAATATATTACGAAAATATAGAAATAGGCTTAAATACTTAAGAGTAAAAAATTGCATAGCCTTATCTAATATTGTTATGCATTTTATATTGATGAATAATGAATTTATAAAAAATTAAATTAAAAAAATAATTATAATAAATTTATTCATATGCTAGACTAGGGAGGATGGAGAAGGATATAAAAGCATTGTAGCAGGTTGAAGTTCCTGGTTCCAGCGCTAAAGATCCTACCCCAGTGGAGTCAAAAGATGACGAGTGATATCAATACTTCTTTTTTAGCGGGTGACTAGTTTTATTTTATGTAAATGTTATTATTAAGAGACTTAGATATAAGTATGGCCAAACTCTGTACAGCTTATTATCAAGTATCGTCAAACTCTGTACAGGTTATTAAGGTTGTTTATGTTTTGGTTGACATACATTCTACTTAGATGGCCAACAGACCTGGTTTCCTTTGGGCAGGTTGAGGTCTAATTTTTGTATCTATGTTGCCTGGTTTTTAAATTAATAGAAAATGGAAAAGACCTACCTAATCTTACAAAAAAAAAAATTATTATAATTTAAAAATTATTCAATTTAACACCTCTAAATAAAATATTATTATTATTTCACTTATTACTAATAAAAAATAGTATTAAATTATTAATTAAATGTCAATAAAAAATGAGTTTTTAATAAATGAAAAAGAGTTTTAAAAATTTGGTATTGAAATATTAATTTAATTTGGTAGGTCAAGAAAAGATGAGCATTTACTAAATGAGAAAAAGTTTTACATGTAAATGACGAAGGGCTTAAAACCAATTAATCGTACTAGGAAAAAAAAACCAACCTGCTTCATCATCATGATCAAAATTACGTCTAATAAAATAAATATAAAAAATTGAGATAATATTTTAATTTACAAAAATTGAGTGTGTCAAGGATCCATTTATGCATATTGAGTGGTTCTAATAGTTAAGAATACATGCATTTTCGTAAAAGGTTAAAATTTCAAATTCAGGAAGGTAGAAAATAGACATCTAGGAATCAAATCACGAGGCAAAGACATTGAATAAATATTTAAGTATAGCTTCCTTCATAAATCCGGGCAATAAAAAATAAGCTTTATCATAGAAATATAGCAACAAGATGTGGGATTCAACTAATATAATTATCCCAACTTGCAGAAAGAATAACTGAAATTTAATTAGTGTAATGGGAAAAAACCCAACTTGCAGAAAGATTCGTGGAAATTCAATTACAATATAATAGAAAAAAATCCCAAACCCAATTACAATATAATAGAAAAAAATCCCAAACCCAACTTGCAGAAAGACACGGTAATTGGAATTCCATTTTATTGCTAAGGCCTTAGCTTGGATTTAATTTAGAGTATTTGTTACTAAAGTGTTTACAACAAACCAAGGTAAAAAATCAATGGAAGCTTCAATGCAATGCCAATTTACAAATGAATTAAATTTGTACAGAAAAATGTGGTAAATTTTTCAGTAAATTTTAATGCCAATATTCTGCAATAGGAATGGACAAAAATTGAGAGGATTCTTCTTTATAACTATAAAAATTCACAGATAAACACCAACAGAAACAGATGCTAAGTGCTCTCAGCAGTGGATCATATATTACAGGCCTTCAAATAACAAATGAGCACCATAATTATGATATAATATATCAGCTGGCTATGATCAACAAATTGTTAGCAATATGACTAATAACAGAGATCCATAATACCCATCAATATCTCATCAATGACTGTTATCCTAGTGTATCTCAGATTTAAAACCAAAGATCAACACCCTTACACTAGATTGCAGTAAAAAATTTAAAGAAAACCCCCCTTGCAAAAAAAACCAAGCAATGGCATTTCACAACAAAGACAAAGACCGACTCAGAGAAAAATTTGAGATTCACAATACTGTAACAGCATGATCCTTTCCTGTTTTAAATTTATGAATGAAATAACAAAAAATTAAAAATACCAAATCCCTGAAATATTACTGAATCATACTTAATTCACTTCTGAATCAGTAATATTTCCTACTTACTATTTAGTAAAATTTACTAGTAAAATAACTATTTACTACTAAGCTAAAAAGAAAATTGAACGGAACGATTATTCAGAGAAGAGGGCTTACATGTTCTTTCTCAAATCAATAGGAATTTGGAGCATCCTTTCGATCCCATAGCTTAGATCTTCGTGACACGTGTTGATCACGTTGGATGTTGAACTCCAGCCAGCAAGGGTTTCGGAAGTACCTTTTCTTTTATTAGAAACTATGTATTCAGCACATAGATAACTACTTCTATTACAATTATGTATGCAGCACATAGATAACTGGCATATCCTCACTAATACTTGTTAGTATCTTCAAATGTAAATGCACAACTTGGAGAAAGAAAGAAATTGAACTTTTTTAAGGTGGCTTGAAGACATTGCACACAAATTAATTGATATCAATAGTTACTTCTTCTGGAGAATATGATATAAAAAGTGAATATCATTGAAATTGCCTTGAAATGTTTACAAAGAATTTCTAAAATTGCGGTAGCTGAAAATCTACCAGAGCAAGTCAAGAATAGGGATCAATGATATTGCTCCGGAATTGTTTTTTCTGGTCAGAAGAATTACATCCCTGATAGTTGTCAATGTTATTTCGAGACTATACATTTTTTGGATTTCATGGGGATGGATTCAACTTTTAACATGGATATGGTGCATCTAATTGGAAGCACCTTGGTTTGGCTTTAAATTAATCCTCATGCAAAACAAATTCAATGGTAAAAAGCAAAGGACGGCAGACAAATTAGTATTGTGATATACACGCAGCAAACTAACAGCTCTTCACAAGTACAGTTGTGTAGCAATTGCTTGCTTATCCAGTTGTGTAACAATCCGGTCTCTGCATCAATGGCATGGTGTATTTGTTAGAGCGAAAAAGATAAAGATAGAAGTGGACCAAGATAAAACCCATACATCTTATCAAGATTGTAACAATGCAGAAAATTGAAATTTACCTTCTTCATGCACTTATTTTCTTTGACTTCGTACCGTTCTTGAGAAATGTCACAAAGCCAACCACCATGGGTAACAGAGTGCAAAAGGGCATGCCAGTTATAATAAATGAGACAACTTCACTTTCTCGCAGCTTATGCATGTATTTTAATAGCATCAATTGCAATATTAGTTATTGGATGCACATATTCTAAACATAGGGTAGTATTAAAGCACAATAGTGACCAAAAAAGTCGGTGATTTTCTGTATTCTTTGGTATTTCAAAAGATATCTAATATTGACTTAAAAGATGCATTGTAGATGAAGGATACATAAACATCAGCGGCTGAAAAGCACAATTCCAGTCATTGTAATATTCATCTCAGCAACAAGATATTCACCCTTACGATGAACTCGAGGATAGACGAAATTGAGGAAAAGATTCAATGAGAGGAACGAAGTTGAAGAGAAAACAGCAACTTGAAAAAACATTCCTTGCATGTGCATATTACACCATGTAAATTTTAAATAGAGTTTCCATTTCGTCATTTGGGATCATTAATGATATTAAACGGAGTAAAAAGTCTGCATCGATCATTAAACAGAGTAAAAATCATATTACCCAAATTAGAAATGGAAACTCAGTATGATTTTATGATTTTTCAAAATGAATTGGTTGATTTTTATGATTTTTTTGCTTTTTCAAAATGAATTGGTTGATTTTATGATTTTTTTGCACACGTCTTACTAGTGACATGTGTCATTATCAAAATGAATTGGTTGATGAAAAAGCACCTGTATTAATAATCATCTGTCAACATTCCAAACTTTAAAAAATAGCTCAACCCATTATCATTATTTTAACAAAATGCCCGTGTTACCTAGGGTTAGTTGGAAACTTGAAAACTCTTCGCAGATGCATCACAGTCTCAGCATCTTGGACTCAGACGTACGGCAGAATAAATCCCTGAAAACCAAAAGTTAAGTTAGGTTTGAGAGTCCCACGCAATAATATATTAGATTTGTATAAGACGTAGAAGCGCGCCATTAAAATCAGGGGTGGTAACCATCTCAACAACAATAATAATTTTAGATTCCTCTTATTTCCCAATAGATCCAATCAAACTTCTGGTGCTAAAAATGACGTGCTGATCGGCATTATTGATCGCTTTCCCAAAGTTGCACTTCAATACGCCCGTCGGATCTAAGAGATCGGACGGCTGCGACTGCCCGCCGAGTTCATCACTTTCGAGGAGTGCTCGGCCCGCTTCCCCAAGCCTCCGGGCTGTGGATGCCCTCTATATTTTGGTGGGCGAGCGGAGTGTGATAAGGTAAGCGGCCAGCACCTGAGAAGTTACAAGTGAAGGAATTGGTTTTTGTGATCATTGTTGTTGCCAACATGTCGAGCGACTGTGCAAATTGTGACTGCTCTGACAAGAGCCACTGCACGTATGTTCTCTACTCCTCTCTTCAAAGGTTTTTTTTATTTTTTCAATCTCAATTTCTATCAATCTTTGTTTCTTTTCCTCTAACAACTTCTGAGCTCGTTCAATATTTGGGTTTTTTGTTTCACAGTAAGAAGGGCTTCCAGATGGACGGTATTGTGGAGACCAGTTATGAAATGGGGTACTACGTTATATGTAGTGGTTATAAGTTTCTTTTTTACGGTTTCACAATGATATGATAATTTAAATTTATTTGCATTTGGTGTAAATAGGCATGGTATAGATTTATCTCCGGAGAACGACTGCAAGTGCGGCCCCAATTGCCAGTGCGGTAATTGCAGCTGCCAAACCTGATTCAATATATTGTTTCTTTGATAGTAGTAGCGTCTCCAAGTGATGTTTAATAAGTCCAGCATGTTTCATCAGACATGATGGATGGTTCTGTAGTGTCATAAATGTTACTGTAATAATGACTCAGTTTACATAGATTTGGGATTTCAAATAAAGACTCAGTATTGTTCATAGCATGCCCATTATTATGCGCTGCTTCACCTTAAGCCCATCTCTGAATTTGTTTTTTTAAAATGTTATACAGGACGTTTCTGAAATGAGGTTTATAGGTTTTGGTTTTTAAGTTTCTGTGGTTATCAATTGATGATGAAGAAATCTGAAATTTTCATTGTTAGAGAATATTTGTCTGCATTTCGAATCTCAGTGGGGATTATCTTCAGGACGAATGAATCTCTCCAAGATGGATCTGCATAGGAATTTGAAATGTGCACAAAGATTCTTTGAAACTATGGAAAACTAGGATCCAGTTGTCTTTAGTGCAACTTTTTTTAAGGCTTTTTCCTGTGGATTTTTTGGGTAAACAAATCCAGCAGGAATTCAGTGAAAACAGAAATTTGATGAGTAAGCTTGCACAATCAAAATGTCTTACGGGTTTTTGAGGGTGCTAAATCCTCAAAAAACCAGTTTAAATAACATAAGTCAAGATTTCACCTTAAATCTTTTCAAGACTCCAAAAAGTCGCACTAAATACAACTCCAATTTGGATTCCACTTCATCAATTTATAAGTTTTTAAATTTAATTTTTTAAATTTAAATGGATTTTCATGAAATTGCATTATTCTGAGATAATTTATTAGAAATGTTGAAGATAAATTTGCATAAAAATGCTCTAAATAAATTTGTATATATTATGTTATAAGTATAAATTTAAAATTATTTATAAATGTCTTTAATTTTGTTTTTTCTTAGTTAAATATGAAATATTATGATAGCAACAAAATTGAATGTGGCCCCAAGGAGAGCTGGTCTCTAATTTTTGTCCATAATTTTCTTTAATTCTTGTCAAATTCTATTACAAATATTAGAAATGTTGAAGATAAATTTGCATAAAAATGCTCTAAATAAATTTGTATATATTATGTTATAAGTATAAATTTAAAATTATTTATAAATGTCTTTAATTTTGTTTTTTCTTAGTTAAATATGAAATATTATGATAGCAACAAAATTGAATCTGGCCCCAAGGAGAGCTGGTCTCTAATCTCTGTCCATAATTTTCTTTAATTCTTGTCAAATTCTATTACAAATTTATTTAACAATTTCAGAGAAATTGACAAATAAATACCATAACCAACTTTGGTTATAAACCCACCTATATATTGTCACTTGTGCTCTTTAATCCGGCGTGCAGAGTCATATACATACTAGCACAACCACATTAGTAAAAACTAATGTCACATTAATTTATATATCAATAAATAAATATTATATATAATAAATTTATTATATTAACTTGAAAAATATATATTATATATTAATAAGAATAATAATATATTAAATATATAAATTATGATTAACTATATACATACTATAAATTAACTTGAAATATATATAATATATATTAATATAAAAAAATATTAATAATATATAATAATTTAATATATCATACATGGCTATACTATTAATAAAGCAAAAGAACTAATAATATATTAATAATATATATTATATCATAGTTGGTTATATTATTAATAATATATATTAATAATATTATAATATTACAAATATTCATTATTAATAAATATTAGAATATTTATTTATAATGATTATTAGTAACATTATAATCTAATATTTCTTAATAATAATTATTAGTAATATTATAATATTATTTATATTACTAAATAAATATTAAAATATTATAATATTATGAATATATATTATTAATAATGAATATTAATAATATTATAATATTACTAATAATCATTATTAATAAATATTTCAATATTTATTTATATTTATTATTAGTAATATTATAATATTATTAATATATATAAAAATATATTATATATATTTTTTATATTATAATAAGTATTAATAATATATATTAAAAATATTTATTAATATACTATTAATATTAACTATATACATACTATAAATTATCTTGAAATATATATAATATATAATAATAATATTTATTAATATAAAAATAATAAAAATAATATTTAATATTTTAATATTTATCTATATATATTTATATCATAGATGGTTATATTATTAATAAACCAGAAAAACTAATAATATATTAATAATATTATAATAATATTTATTATATATTAATAATATTATTATAATATTATAATATTACTAATAATCATTATTAAACTCAAGAGAGTAATAAACCATATGAAACAAAATTTAAAAACAAAAAACCCAAGAGATTAATAAACCCTAACAATTAATATTTGAAAGTGAAGATATTAATGAACCCAATGGATAATTAATAATACAAACCCAATGTCATCATAAACCAAAGGTTTAAATATTATAAACCATAGGAATTGGTGAACCCAAGGGATAAAATTATAAACCAAATTTATTGGTGAATCCAAGGGAATTGATTTAAACATTGAGACAATTGTTGGCGCAATGGGACGTTGGGCCAAGTATGACCATGGTTGGCCATGGGTGATTTTCATATTGATACAATGTTTGTCAGAATGTGACATTTGATCATGGATGATATTGATCGATTATTCATATTATAAACCAAAAAAACTAATAAACCCAAGGGTTTCATATTATAAACCAAAGCAAGTGGTGAACCCAAGGGAAAATCATTACCCAAAAAATTATAAACCAAAGGAATTGGTCAACCCAAAGGAATTGATTTAAACATTGAGACAATTGTTGTCGCAATGCGAAGTTGGGCCAAGTATGACCATGGTTGGCCATAGAGGATTTTCATACTGAGACAATGTTTCTCATAATGTGTCAATTGATCATGGATGACATTGATCGATTATTCATATTATAAACCAAAAAAACTAATAAACTCAAGGGTTTAATATTATAAACCAAAGCAAGTGGTGAACCCAAGGGAAAATCATTACCCAATAAATTATAAACCAAAGGAATTGGTGAACTCAAAGGAATTGATTTAAACATTGAGACAATTGTTGTCGCAATGTGACGTTGGGCCAAGTATGACCATGGTTGGCCATGGGTGATTTTCATATTGAGACAATGTTTCTCATAATGTGTCATTTGATCATGGATGACATTGATCGATTATTCATATTATAAACAAAACAAACTAATAAACCCAAGGGTTTAATATTATAAACTAAAGGAATTGGTGAACCCAAGGGAATTGATTTAAACCAAAGGAATTGGTGAACCGAAGGGAATTGATTTAAACATTGAGACAATTGTTGGCGCAATGCGACGTTGGGGCAAGTATGACCATGGTTGGCCATGGGTGATTTTGATATTGATACAATGTTTGTCAGAATGTGACATTTGATCATGGATGACATTGATCGATTATTCATATTATAAACCAAAAAAACTAATAAACCCAAGGGTTTAATATTATAAACCAAAGAAAGTGGTGAACCCAAGGGAAAATCATTACCCAAAAAATTATAAACCAAAGGAATTGGTGAACCCAAGGGAATTGATTTAAACATTGAGGCAATTGTTGTCGCAATGCGACGTTGGGCCAAGTATGACCATGGTTGGCCATGGGTGATTTTCATAATGAGATAATGTTGTCAGAATGTGACATTTGATCATGGATGACATTGATCGATTATTCATATTATAAACCAAAAAAAATAATAAATCCAAGGGTTTAATATTATAAACCAAAGCAAGTGGTGAACCCAAGGGAAAATCCTTACCCAAAAAATTATAAACCAAAGGAATTGGTGAACCCAAGGGAATTGATTTAAACATTGAGACAATTGTTGTCGCAATGCGACGTTGGGCCATGACCATGGTTGGCCATGGGTGATTTTCATATTGATACAATGTTTGTTAGAATGCAACATTTGATCATGGATGACATTGATCGATTATTCATATTATAAACCAAAAAAACTAATAAACCCAAGGGTTTCATATTATAAACCAAAGGAATTGGTGAACCCAAGGGACAACCATTACCCAACAAATTATAAATGTTTGTCAGAATGTGATTTTGATATTGATACAATGTTTGTGAGAATGTCACATTTGATCATGGATAACATTGATCGATTATTGATATTATAAACCAAAAAAACTAATAAACCCAAGGGTTTAATATTATAAACCAAAGCAAGTGGTGAACCCAAGGGAAAATCATTACCCAAAAAATTATAAACCAAAGGAATTGGTGAACCCAATGGAATTGATTTAAACATTGAGGCAATTGTTGTCGCAATGCGACGTTGGGCCAAGTATGACCATGGTTGGCCATGGGTGATTTTCATATTGAGATAATGTTGTCAGAATGTGAGATTTGATCATGGATGACATTGATCGATTATTCATATTATAAACCAAAAAAACTAATAAACCGAAGGGTTTAATATTATAAACCAAAGCAAGTGGTGAACCCAAGGGAAAATCCTTACGCAAAAAATTATAAACCAAAGGAATTGGTGAACCCAGGGGAATTGATTTAAACATTGAGACAATTGTTGTCGCAATGCGACGTTGGGGCAAGTATGACCATGGTTGGCCATGGGTGATTTTTATATTGATACAATGTTTGTTAGAATGCGACATTTGATCATGGATGACATTGATCGATTATTCATATTATAAACCAAAAAAAGTAATAAACCCAAGGGTTTAATATTATAAACCAAAGGAATTGGTGAACCCAAGGGACAACCATTACCCAACAAATTATAAACCAAAAGGAATTGGTGAACCCAAGGGAATAGATTTAAACATTGGACAATCGTTGTACAATGCAACGTTAGACCAACTATATTGCATGGTGGCGATGGAAAACAAATATTGAGGTGTTTAATATTATAAACCAAAGCAAAAGATGGGCTGAACCCAAGGGAAAATCCTTACCCAAAAAATTATAAACCAAAGGAATTGGTGAACCCAAGGGAATTGATTTAAACATTGAGATAATTGTTGGCGCAATGCGACGTTGGGCCAAGTATGACCATGGTTGGCCATGGGTGATTTTGATATTGATACAATGTTTGTCAGAATGTGACATTTGATCATGGATGACATCGATCGATTATTCATATTATAAACCAAAAAATAGTAATAAACCCAAGGGTTTAATATTATAAACCAAAGCAAGTGGTGAACCCAAGGGAAAATCATTACCCAAAAAATTATAAACCAAAGGAATTGGTGAACCCAAGGGAATTGATTTAAACATTGAGGCAATTGTTGTCGAAATGCGACGTTGGGCCAAGTATGACCATGGTTGGCCATGGGTGATTTTCATATTGAGATAGTGTTTTCAGAATGTGACATTTGATCATGGATGACATTGATCGATTATTCATATTATAAACCAAAAAAACTAATAAATCGAAGGGTTTAATATTATAAACCAAAACAAGTGGTGAACCCAAGGGAAAATCCTTACCCAAAAAATTATAAACCAAAGGAATTGGTGAACCCAAGGGAATTGATTTAAACATTGAGACAATTGTTGTCGCAATGCGACGTTGGGGCAAGTATGACCATGGTTAGCCATGGGTGATTTTCATATTGATACAATATTTGCTAGAATGCGACATTTGATCATGGATGACATTGATTGATTATTCATATTATAAACCAAAAAAACTAATAAACCCAAGGGTTTAATATTATAAACCAAAGGAATTGGTGAGCCCAAGGGACAACCATTACCCAAAAAATTATAAACCAAAAGGAATTGGTGAACCCAAGGGAATAGATTTAAACATTGAAACAATGGTTGTCACAATGCAACGTTGGACCAACTATGACCATGGTTGGCGATGGGTGATTTTCATATTGAGACAATGTTTCTCATAATGTGTCATTTGATCATGGATGACATTGATCGATTATTCATATTATAAACCAAAAAAACTAATAAACCCAAGGGTTTAATATTATAAACTAAAGGAATTGGTGAACCCAAGGGACAACCATTACGCGAAAATTATAAACCAAAGGACCAACTATGACCATGGCTGGCCATGGGTGATTTTCATATGGAGACAATATTTGTGAGAGTCTGAAATTTGATCAGGGATGGCATTAATCGATTATTCATATTATAAACCAAAAGAACTAACAAACCCAAGGGTTTAACATTATAAACGAAAGGAATTGGTGAACCAAGGGAAAAACATTACCCAACAAATGAGTAATAGAAATAAAAATTATTAACAAACTTAAGCGATTAAAAAAGTATTATAAACCAAAAGAAGTAATAACCCAATGGTCCAATATTAGAAAACAAAGGAACTGGTGAACCCAAGGGAAAAATATTAATAACCCAAGGGACCAATAACGCGAAGGGAACAAAAATTTAGTCAAATATTAGTATGACAACCACCTTATATTTATGAAGAGATTAATAAAGTGGAGGGACTATTAATAAAATAAACAAAAATATATAATAAACCCAGGGCTTTAATATTATAAACCAAAGGAATTCATGAACTCAAGGGAACACTATTAAAAACATAAGTTGTACCAATAGTCCCTGTGTTTAGTATAAATCATAATCATCATTATTTAAATACTAATTATTAATAATATTTTTATTGTATATTAGACTATTAATGTTATTAATGTCATTTTTATTATTTCCACAATGTGACCATGATTATTTACCATAATAATATTCTTTAATGTTATTAAAATTAAAATTAATATTTATAAATATTAATAATATTAATAAATTAAAATAATAATAATAAATAATATTGTAAATTAAAATTTGTTAACATTATTGTTAATACTAAATGTTAATGCTAAATGTTGCTAATATTATTTATTAATATTAATATTAACAATATTAAAAATAACATTTGTATTCTTATTCAAATTAATTAATATTAATAGTAAAACTTATTTGTTTATTAATATTAGTATATTCCTACATATTAATTATTTAATATCAAATACTAATACAAATTATTATTAGAGTAATATATATATAACAAAGTATAATAATCGTTAATATATTATTATCAAAATATTAATATTAATATTAACATCAACTTTAACTTTAACTTTATATTTTATTTATATTTTATTTTTCTTAATTTGTTAACACAGTTAAATTTTGTACATTTAATTGAATTAATAATTAAGAGATCAATTTTTTTTAATCACTCTTAAAAAATAGATTTAAGTTAACTTAAAAATTCTAAATATAAGTTATATTTAAAATCTTATACTTTAAAATTGTAAATATAAGTTATATTTAATTCGAATTGGAGGAATTACAAAACATGTGTCAAATTTATATTGGAATTACACGTCATTTCATACTCTAGAATGAATTTTTTGATTCAATTATAATTAATTTTATGTTTTTTTATTATATTTTTACCTAATTAAAATGTTAAAAAAAAGACTCTAGACTTTGAAGGTATGACTCTAGACTTCATGGGAGTCTCTGAATTTTTGTAGAGATAATTTTGAATACTCTGTTTTTTTATATCTACTGTAAATATAGATTTTATAAATATCTTTGATTTCAATTTGGATTAATAACAAAATATTACTTTGAAAAAGAAAAAAAAGTCCAAATCAAAAAGCACAAGTTATTGTTATATTAAAACTATTAACACAACTACTTAACATTTGTGTGAAGTATGTTAAGAAATTTTGCATATGCACCTATTTCTCTTGATAAATTAGAGTCTATACATCGACTAATTTTAAAAATCATGATATCTTCTATTATTAGATAATAATAATAAAAAAAATATAAATATATTTTCATCGTAAGAATAAATAAATGTGAAAAGTACAATACATTCAATAATCTAAAGAATAACAAAATTAGTATTGAAAAATATATTTATATATAAATTTAATTAAAAATAATAATATTGAAAATTTTGATCAATAATATTGAACTGAAGAGATAAAGAGACATATCGAAAACTTTGATTTCTTTCCTATAAATTGAAAATTTATGATTAAAAGAAACTACTCTGCAACGTCGAGAAAAACTTTGGGTACCTAAACCTTAAGTCTACGTAAATCAATCTAAACTTATGAATGTAAAGATGTGTACTTAATTAATTAAGTCTGACGCAATGAAATGTCCATTAAGATCCTTCGAATAATAGTCCTTCAAAACATGAAGCCCTAATCCTAATGGTACGCCACTGTAGCGGGAGGCAGTCTTTTCCAAATATAACACAGTACATTATCGTCCATTGTTTATCAATGGCTAATTTTAAAGGTAATTAGGTTAAAAATCCTGGAGAAATTAAAAACAAAATAAAGTCATTATATGGCACTGAAAAGCATATCTGTATGGTCTCTTAGTAGTAGAAGAAGTCCAGAGTGCCTTCCACAAACTAGAAATATTTCGTGCTCAATCGCCTGCTGAGAGCTAAGATTCCGAACACATTTCCAAAGCCAATTGCAAACCCCATTCCCATTCCAACTTCCCACAAATCCCACCAATACAGCACACTCTCGTCTCCCTCGGCGGAATTAGGGGTATGATCGTTGCATTTTCTTTGAACTAATTGACGCCCACACAGCTCCGAATTACCCAAGAAAGAAGACCCCTCGAATTTCTGCAAATGTCGTGCATCTGGAATCCTACCTGACAAATTGTTATACGATAAGTTTAAATAGCCCAGTGAATCCAGATCTGCTAATGTTGGAGGTATACTTCCCCACAACTGGTTGTATGAGATATATAAAGCTTCTAAATTTGTCATCTTGCCAAGACTATGCAGAATGTGCCAGGATAGGTGATTATGCGATAGATTCAAAGAATGTAAACCCCTGAGAATTCCCATCTCCTCTGGGATTTGACCACTAAATCTGTTTTCTGAGAGCATTTTGTTTTGTAATACCGATCACAACATTTTGAGCATTCTCTTTGCTCGTCGGGTCTCCTGGCATGTTGCATACAACATTCTCTTTGCTTGTCGGGCCACATAGGAAGTCGCTTTCAGCATTCTCTTTCCTCGTCGAGTCACCTAGATAAAACAAAGCAAGTTGCAAAAAGAAAAACGACTTGTTAACTTACATAATGGTGTGAAAAAAATGTTCCACATTCACATATAAAGTGCCTAACTTAATGCACTTTAATGTTGCGCTGTAAATTTTGCGAAAACCAACCATCTGTTAATTTTTGGGACCAAAAAACTTAAGCCGTATGTGGATGACGTATTCACATCAAAGGTTCATGAAGTTTATCATAACCCATTCCCTTTACGTGGAAGGATTTACGTGTATGGTGGATAAAGGTTATAATATAACATATGCGCTAAATTAACTTAAGAAAAAAAAACATCTATGGCACTGAATAAAAAATCCAAATGTCTATTTTACCAACATAAACTATTCCAGTAGAACTGAACAAAAAAATCAAACCTAACCATTAGAGATTCTCTAGTTGTTAAAACTGAAATTAAGTTCGGTAGAGTAGGACAAAAGTATCAATCCTAACTATAAGCAATCAAGGTTTGGTAGATTAGGAGAAAAGAATCAATCCTAACCATAAGAAATTAACTATATTACACCACAACTCCATTTAACAGAAAGAGGCATTCGTAGATTCGACAAAAAGAGTCAAACCTAACCATAAGCAATTAACTATATTATACCACAACTCCATTAAACAGAAAGAAGCGTTTATACAGAGCTTCGCCCTAATTAAAATATTGAAAACACGCGAATTATGTATTTGTAAAGCATGATTCCATTGCACACATTCATTCCACGAGAAGTGAAGGAAGCGTTTCTCCGAAAAGTGCAAGCCAAATCAAAAACAATTTTAAAAATAAATATTAACATAAAAAATGTTTCCATTAGCAGAGCTGCCTGTGCATCTATCTACATTCAGACTGGTTATGTGGTTAGAATATTGTATACCTGTACCTTGGGTATTTTTCATGCTTGGCTCTCTTTCGGTCAAACTTATACTTCCTTGCAATTTTTCCTCAAAGAAAGGTTTTAATTACAACCCAATACTATACTGGGCATTATATGTGAATTACAGCAAAATTTATGTAGATAACTACATTTCTTGGAAATGTTTTGAAAGGTGCAAAATACCCTTGTCTCTATTTCAGAGAGAACAGTTACAATTTAAACAATATTTTATATATTTATCAGCATTGATCAGCCAGTAGTGTAACATTAAACATACAATATCATAAATAACCAAACAAGTAACACAAGAAGGAATGGAAGAGTGGTTACTTTGGATGCGAAGTTTCAAATTAATACTTGGTACTGACAATGCGAAGAATCACAAAAACTTCCTTAGATTTGGAGATACCAATATCATAAACAAAGTTTGCTTCAATATTCTGAAACATAATAGATAAAAAGGAATGCCTGACCTTACCTGCATGCTTGCTACCTACTTGTCTATTGTTTATTGCCTATGGATCTGTAAATAATCCAAAGCCAAAGCTCCTTACGTATGTATATACACAGCAAGAAGGCAAAGGAAATAAATGGGAGGAGAGGCCACCGAGACACTCCCTCACGGCCGACCTAGGAAAAAATCCCCCGCTGAGAAAACGCTGAACATCTGGAGTCATGCCTAGCCTGTTGCAGCAGGATGGACGATAGCACACTGAAACCCATGGGGGAGCTTCTAATTCCGTTCATTTCTATGGGTTCAACGCACTGTTTCCTTTCATGTTAAACGAAACCCCAACGATACAACAATTTGAACTCTGGTTTCGATGCTGCTCTCAACAATGGGATGAGAAACATTCAGCATTCTCTTGCATGTTCGTTGGCCCGAACCTTCCACTTCCACTACCGGAATGGCACCGCTTGCCGCCAGCAAGGGACATGTTGCACATGACTGTTAAATTCCCGATCACCACATGTGGCTGTTAAATTCCGGATCGCCACATGTCTACGAGGAGACAAGCAGAAATTGTAATGAGCAACGTGCCCATCAGCATGGTTATGGGAGATCCCCACACGTCGGAGAATGTTGGGTTGTAATCAGCAACGTGCCCATCAACGTGGTGGTTATGGGATGGGAGGATTTCTTAATTTGATAGGTGGCAGTCAACAAATGGCACAGTAAATTTTTAATCATGTTTTGTAAAAAATTAATTTAAGTATGGTTTAAACACCTGATTTAGATATGCAAGGAAGTTACTTTTTTGAATTTCATCCATCGATTTAGTGGCGACGACCAGAATATACTGGCATCTTCTAATCCTGACCATCAGATCAAAAAAATTAATTAGCCTAATCACAAAACATGCTCCTTCCGATAGGGGGTTACGCCTATCGGGCGTATTCTAAATATAATAGGCGTAAAATAATTATAATATCGTATTAGTTAAAATGACTCGAATAAATTATGTGCCTACGATATACAATTAGCTGACGTAATAAAAAAAAATTAAAACAAGAATAAGCATTAGCATTTGTATAATTTTGCAATGAAGTTGAGTTCTCTTGAAGAAAAAGACGGTTGTGACGGCGGTAAACAAAGAGTTCATAAAAATATGGTATAGCATGTTCGAGTAATATAATTGTTGGGTTTAATAGACATCGATATAGTTAACTTTCATGAAATACGAGGTTGTGTGCGTAATACATATCAAGATAATTAACATTCATTCGGTGTTAAAATAGGGTTTTGAATTTAAATTTATTAATTTTTGTTTTGATATACATCATTCATTTAGTATGGAATTAGTTAGTGTGGAGGATAAAATTTGTCAAATCGGGGCACGTAACTATAAATCAGAATGTGTATTAGCTGAAGAATGTACATGCATTTATACATGGAGGAGAGGCTATTGGGATTCATCTCCCAATGACTCTTGGCCTTCCTTATTTCCTAATAT
>JAXQQM020090939.1:0-36272 GCA_034641835.2 Pinus albicaulis
GGCAGTGGAGACTACATGCTATCTGGTTAACAGATCACCTTCATCAGTGTTGGAGGATAAGACCCCACATGAGGTATGGACTGGTAAGAAACCTTCTCTTTCACATCTAAGGGTATTTGGATGTGATGCATATGTACATGTTCCAAAGGAGAAAAGGACCAGGTTGGATAATAAATCTGAAAGGTGCATCTTTATTGGGTACAAGGATGGTTTAAAAGGTTACAAGCTTTGGAACCCAGAAACAAGGAAGGTTGTGTACAGCCGAGATGTGGTGTTTAGAGAGGTGAAAGATGTTGTTAAACATGAAATCATACCAAAGGAACCTGAGAAGATAGAGTTTAAGCTAAAGGAGTATGAATCAGACTCTACAGCAGAAGAAGATTCAGAAGAGGAAGAGCCACAAACTCCAGCTTTGAGAAGATCAGTTCGAGAAAGAAGGCAACTAGAAAGGTATAGTCCATCTGCTTTCTGTTCAGGTTTTGCCTTAACTATAACTGATGATGATCCCAGAACTGTCAGGGAGGCAGTAGATTCAGAGGATGGAAAACTCTGGAAGGAGGCCATGGTTGATGAAATGGCATCCTTACACAAAAATGAGGCATGGGATCTGGTGGAGTTGTCGGCTGGAAGGAAGCCCATCGGGAGCAAATGGGTGTTTAAAAAGAAGATGAATGTAGAAGGCAAGGTGGAGAAATACAAAGCTCGGTTGGTAGCAAAAGGTTATTCCCAAGTGTTGGGAATTGATTTTGGTGATATTTTTTCTCCTGTTGCCAAAGTTACTTCTATTAGATTACTTTTATCTGTTGCTGCTGCATTTGATTTTGAGATAGAACAGATGGATGTGAAGACAACATTTCTTCACGGGGATCTAAAAGAGGAGATCTACATGAAGCAACCTGAAGGCTTTATGGTGAAGGGTAAGAAAGAACTAGTATGCAGGTTGAAGAAGTCTCTCTATGGGTTAAAACAGTCACCAAGGATGTGGTATCAAAAATTTGATACCTATATACGGGGACTTGGCTTCACCATAAGCAAGGAGGATCACTGTGTTTATTTTAAATTAATTGGTGACCATGTTATTTATTTGGTCTTGTATGTGGATGATATGTTGTTGATTGGAAATGACAAAGAAATTATCCATGATTTGAAGACCCAACTGTTCTCCAAATTCGACATGAAGGATCTTGGTGCTGCAAACTATATTTTGGGCATGGAAATTAAGAGAGATCGGGCAAAGAGGATGCTCTGGTTAAACCAGAGGAAGTATGTCGAAACTATATTGCAAAGGTTCAATATGCAGGATAGTAAACCGGTGAATGTTCCTATTCCTATAGGTGTAAAGCTGTCTGCTGAACAGTGTCCCAAGACACAAGAAGAAGAGGAGTATATGTCCCATGTTCCATATGCAAGTGCAGTGGGTAGCCTGATGTATGCAATGGTCTGTACTAGACCAGACATTGCACATGCAGTGGGAGTATTGAGCAGGTTTATGTCAAACCCGGGGAAGGAGCATTGGACAGCAGTGAAGCGGGTTTTCAGATATTTACGTGGCACTAGTGATTATGGCTTGTGCTACCAGGGAAGACCAGGATTGGAAAGAATATTGGACATTCGTGGTTTTGTTGATGCAGACTGGGCTGGAGATCTGGACCAAAGAAGATCTACAAGTGGGTATGTGTTTAGCCTATTTGGAGGTGCAGTCAGTTGGATGAGTAAAAGACAGTCTGTAGTGGCACTTTCAACTACAGAGGCAGAATACATAGCAGCCACTCATGCAAGCAAGGAAGCAGTTTGGTTGCAGAGATTGTGTTCAAGTATGGAGTTGGTACAACAAGCTATAAGGATAGACTGTGATAGCCAAAGTGCAATTTTCTTGGCTAAGAACCCTGCTTATCATTCAAAGACAAAGCACATTGATGTTCGATATCACTTTGTTAGAGATATGGTTGAGGCTAAAAGGGTGTTGCTGGTAAAGGTGGACACTTTGAAGAATGTTGCAGATGCATTAACAAAGTCTGTGAGCACTCAGAAGTTCTCTTGGTGTAGAGAAAAAATGGGTGTTGAAGAATTGGGCCAATGACTATGCTCTCTTGTGATCCCCTGTGGAAAGAAAACAACAAGTGGGAGAATGTTGGGTATGTGTTATATTCTTTCCATGACTAAGCATGCACGGGGGGGTAAGAGGGGGGGCGATAGCTCCCCCTTTGTGCTGGGCACAACGGGGGGGTCACAGGGGGTGTGGTAGCCCCCCCTGTCAGGGTCCGGGGCAGGGCCTCGGCGAAAATTTTTGGTCCTTAATTTCCGGTGGGTAGTCCGCGTCCATGGTTTTGTGCATGGTTTTGCACATGGTTTTGGGGTATGATGGTTTTCGGCCCCTTGTATTTTTTGTAGATCCGGTCAAGGGAACTATGGTTATGTTCTAATCCAGGGTTAATGGATTGGGGTTTATGTATGCTTCAACATGTATATATACATGTTGTAACACTAAAAGGAATATAATGAAAAATCAAGCTGGTTGTCCCGATTTGGGATCCAGGGGAAAATCTCTGTGTTTATCTGTTTTATGTTTTATGCTCTCGCTATTGTTTATTTTCTGTTAGAATATTCATGTGTAGATAATTTCTATTCAAGGTTAAAACCTACAGGATCACCCCTCTCCATAAAAGGGACATCCTTGGGTGGCACTATGGGAGGCATCAACAATGCTTACACGAGAGTCCCAGCCAGCGTCTATGCATATAATACGCACATACATGCCATACCAAGTTTACACATATGGGTATCACATTCCACCTAGTTTCAAAGAAAAAACGCCCCTAAGGGCATCAGTATTCGTCTTCATAAACAAATATATCGCTACTATATTAGTGACACAAACAGAACATGTATCTATCCAATAGATTTGTTTAACTAGCCAAAGCATTACGAGCATGGGACATGCCTGCCTCGTAGAAAATTTGTATATTATACCATTGCTTACAGGAGGCCCATAGGACATGGTCATTCTTCAACCTGATGTAGGGTGTATCCAATTCTGAGATACACATAGTTCTCTCTCTCTATACACAGTATACAGAAAATAACCAATAATGTAGTTTGGCTATGCATTTCTTCCTAGACCTCACACATTAGGGAGCAACTATTATCACTGTAAAATCGTACAAGAAAAGGTGACATTAGCTAATGTCAGGAAGAAGGATTTACAAGGCTGAGAGACATTAGGGAATCTGAAAGTATTTAAAAAATCTTTAAGATCTGAGGAAAAATCAAATTGCGCACAAGGACTAGTCAAAAATTCCTTTGTGCACAAAATTCTTTGGTAAACGTGCCTTTGTGCGCCTTTTGCTCCAAAAAAGCACACAATCCTGGGAGTGGCGGAAGTCACTTTTAGATACCCCAAGGCACACTCCAGTACATTGATTCCACACTTGAAGCCGCATAAGGACAGCCACCCAAGCCTCCTTAGGACGTCAAGGGAGCACACAATGGAATAAATGTGGCACACAATGTAATCACCCTCCTCTCTTAGGTCACTATCCACAATGTACTAAGAAAGGGAAGGAGGATTTGAATTCTCCTATAAAAGGCCACCAAGAGATGAAAAACAGGAGAGCACATTGTTATGTTGGCCAGAATTTCCCCAAGAAATACCAGCAGTGTGTGATCCGGAGCAGATATAGAGGGGACTCAGTTTTTGGCCATCCAACATTTCTAGTCCACCATAGTAGAGAGAGGGAGACTTTGCACCAAGGCAGCTCAGAAGTAAATACATCCTTGCATCAGGACTTAGAACCCCAAGTTCTAAGGGCCCCTTGGCAAGTGGGTTAAAGTTTCATCCTCATTCCTATCAACACTCAATAAGAAGGGTTAAACTTTCTTAACTCCATTTATTTTCTTCCTGTGACCAATAACTTAAGAGGGAAAACCACACCCCTTAAGTTGGTGTTATTTTGTACATACGTGCACCAAACACACTAACACAACTCTCCTTATTATTTGAGCCTTAAAGTGCATCCTTTTCAGTCCAGGTTTTTACTGCATTGTATAATAGGGTTGACTTGAAATATATATTAATTCATAAGTCAATTAGAGTTTAAAATATTATGTAATTGACATTGTCATGGAATAAATGTTCTAAATATTGTGGAAATATCTGTACTAACGGATATTTGGTAGGAATATTTGTATGTCAAACTCAAATAAGCCTAAGGAAAATGTGCTTTTTGAAATCAATTAGAGTTTTAAATATTGTTGAATTGACATTTTCATGGAAGAAAATTTCTAGTGAGAAAATGAAAGAGTTAGAGGTAATTAAATTTGAGTTGATTTTCACCCCTAAGCCTCTCAACCAATAAATTTTTCCTCCCTCTATTTTTTTCCTTGTAATGAGTATTTTTGGCTCTCAACCAAGAATTTGTTCCTCCCTCTATGTTTTTCCTTGTCATGTGTATTTTTGGTATGACTATTAAAAAATGTTAGAAACTTTTATTGAGTTCTAAACATTTCATTTTGTCATAATATTAAGTGTGAATAGAACTCATTTCCTCATGTTTTTGGTTCAACATAAATTTGAGATGACAATTGTGATGATAGGTAATGACATTAGTGATTCTCCAAAAAAATTGGTTGTGGATGTGGACATGGTAATTGTTGTTGGTACAAATATACCAATGCAACTCTTGACATAGTACTTATGAGAAGTATCTTGGAAAATGTCAATACTTATGTTGAACCTTTTTTGAGCACATTCACATAAATCAAACTCTATTACAAATGGAATTTGGACTATAATGTAATGGGTAACCTCATACCAATTGAATGAACCTTTTCATAAGCACATTCACATAAATCAAACTGTATTACTCATGGAATTTGGACTATAATGTAATGGGTAACCTTATACCAATTGAATTATTTTTTTCATTAATTGGACATTGTCTTCCTCCATTTATTGTTGGAATTGTCATGGAAGCTTCTCCTACGAGTATTCTATGTTGCTCATTGTTATTAACATATCATAAGTGACCACGGATGTTAGACTTGCTTCAAACACAAACATTTAGAGGTGAATAAATCTATATTTATGTTACCTTACCTATAAATGTAACAACCAAATGATTTTTTATCCTTACTTAAGCAAGGATTCCCATGGCATTCTTTCATTTTGTTTTATTTTGTTGAAACATTCGCATATTCTTTTGTCATGGAATTCCTCTATTTCTTGCCCTGAAATACATAATATAAATGATATTATTATAAAATATAATATAATAAATACTAACCCTTATGTTTTCAACCAATAGGTGTGACTTTGTCCCTCTCCTTATAAGTTTAGCCTTCAAGCGCATCCTATACAGTCCAGTTTTGTAAGTAAAATTTTAAGGTTGGACAACTCTCCTAGTTGTTACTTGATTAAATATCCTTGTATTATTGACAACAAGAGAGGTTTATCTTTTAATTATGATGCATTTTTATTTTATTCACTATTTTAGGAAAATCCTATCCTTATATGTTTAAGCGTGGTTTCATTTTTATTTAAAAATTATGATTTCTACTTTTTATATGAATGGATTGATACCACTGCCTATGACTCTTGACTATAATTATGGCTTCTATAGACTCATTATCCATATAGAGGAAAGGCTCTTGAAATACAAAGGGCCACCTGAACTCAACGGATGAAATACCCTACATGGTATTTTCTTTCTTTCTTTCTTCTTTTCCCCGGGAGGGAATATTGAGAGAAATGCCTTTATTTGCGCCCCTCCTATGACCTTTGAATGGATGTCCCAACCCTTAAACTAGGTAGGAAGTTGACCGAGAAGCACTTTGATTATTTAATTTTCATATACTCCATATAGTATTGATTATTTCTATTTCAATGATATCCCCACAATGTGTAGCTATGAAATGAAATGAATAATCAAATCATACCAAGTGAGAAAAAATGTAAGAGAGATAATATGATGTGTTCAACTATAATATTTCATCTAAAAATGCCACAAGCCTTCAATTATTTCATTAAAACAAATAAAAATATATAGGAATGAATTTAGAGTTTTCCAACCCTCTTTTTCCCTAAAAGGACTCCCCATTTTAAACCCCCATCCTATGACCTTTGAATGCATGTTTCAACCCTTCAACTATGTAAGCAGTTGACTGAGAAGAAATTTGATTATTTAATTTTCATCTACTCTATATAGTATTGATTATTTATATTTCAATGATATCCCCATGATGTGTAGCTCTATTAAATGAAATGAATAATCAAATCATACCAAGTGATAAAAAATGTAAGAGAGATAATATGATGTGTTCAACTATGATAGTTCATCTAAAAATGCCACGAGCCTTCAATTATTTCATTAAAACAAATAAAAATATATAGGAATGAATTTAGAGTTTTCCAACCCTCTTTTTCCCTAAAAGGACTCCCCCTTTTAAACCCCCCTCCTATGACCTTTGAATGCATGTTCCAACCCTTTGAATATGTAGGCAGTTGACCAAGAAGCACTTTGATTATTTCATTTTCCTCTACTCTATATAGTATTGATTATTTCTATGTCAATGATATCTCCATGATATGTAGCTATGAAATGAAATGAATAATCAAATCATACCAAGTGAGAAAAAATGTAAGAGATATAATATGATGTCTTAAACTATGATAGTTCATCTAAAAATGCCACAAGCCTTCAATTATTTCATTAAAACAAACAAAAATATATAGGAATGAATTTAGAGTTTTCCAACCCACTTTTATTATTTCATTTTCATCTACTCTATATAGTATTGATTATTTATTTTTCAATGATATCCCCATGATTGGTAGCAATTAAAATAAATGAATAATCAAATCATACCAAGTGAGAAAAAATGTAAGGGAGATAATATGATGTGTTCAACTATGGTAGTTCATCTAAAAATGCCACAAGCCTTCAATTATTTCATTAAAACAAATAAAATATATAGGAATGAATTTAGATTTTTCCAACCCACTTTGATTATTTCATTTTCATCTACTCTATATAGTATTGATTATTCTATTTCAAATATATCCCCGTGATGTGTAACTATGAAATGAAGTGAATAATAAAATCATGCCAAGTGAGAAAAAATGTAAGAGAGATAATATGATGTGTTAAACTATGATAGTTCATCTAAAAATTCCACAGGCCTTCAATTATTTCATTAAAACAAATAAAAATATATAGGAATTAACTTAGAGTTTTCCAACCCTATTTTTCCCTAAAAGGACTCCCCCTTTTAAACCGCCTTGCAAATACATTTCCTCCAATATCCTTCTTCCAACAAATTGTCCCGAAAGGGATATTGTTTATTTTTCTATTACAACAAAAAATATTATATTTCATGTTGATTAAATATATTCATCATATGAGAAATAAGTGGAGGATTTTTATTATCTAAGGTTAATTCACATTGATGAATTTTGTGAATAATTATTTTATTTTATTCTATTTTTTTAAATAAAATAAAAAATTCTTTGTAGAATTTGAGTATGAAAAAAATGTGATTAAAGGAGAATGTGAAAACTAAATTTATCTAAGTAAACTTTATTTAATATTAATAGTCTAGCATTTGTTTTCTGAATTATAGTAACTCAATGCTAGGATGTGTTGTTACTATCGCCTATCGCCTATGTGTTGTCCACTATCACTTAACGATCCATAATGGCTAGGATGTGTTGTTACTCATTTATCCCTTGTCCTTTCTAACACCAAGGATGTTTTCAAAATGACGTGTCTAACACCTTTATAAAAAATTTATCTAAATGTGTCTATCACCTCATAGGGGTCCATTGTCACCTAACCAACCATAAAGGCTAGGATGTGGTGTTACTCATTTTCATTGGCAGTAAATTATAAAAAATTTAGCTAAATTCAAGGACGGTCCTAGTGTTTTTGGAAACCATGTACATGTCATTTCTCCCATAAACTTTAAGGCATTAGCTAGTGTTTTTGGAAACCATGTACATGTTATTTTTTAGAAACCCAAAAATTAGAAAATATAGCAAGGATGCTTTCAAAATCACATGTTTATCACCTAACCAACCATAATGGCTAGTATGTGGTGTTACTCATTTTCATTGGTAGTAAATTACAAAATTTATAGCTAAATGCAGGGGCGGTCCTAGTGTTTTTGGAAACCATGTAAATTTCATTTCTCCCATAAAATTAACCATGTACATGTCATTTCTCCCATAAAATTTAAGGCATTTGCTACGTTTTTTGAAAACCATGTACATGCCATTTCTCCCATAAACTTTAACCATGTATATGTCACTTATCCCATAAACTTTAAGGCATTTTCTAGTGTTTTTGGAAACCATGTACATGTCATTTCTCCCATACACTTTAAGACATTTGCAATAAATGTTCATTTAATGTTTTATTGCAGTACTAGTGTTTTTGGAAACCATGTACATGTAATTTCTCCCATAAACTTTAATGAATTTGAAATAAATGTTCATTTAATATATTTTATTGAATTTCTTTTTTTGAGAGATCGAAAAGCCCACTAAACATGGTTGAAAAATGGAAATTTTGCATAGATTTTGCTTGTTATCCTGATCTAGGGAAAGTAGTGATTACATATTGTGCTATGCAATATTGCAACTAACAAAGTCCTCCAAATGAAAATGAATATACTTGGGAGAAAAACAAACAATGAAGAATACTATATTACATTGATAAAAATCCTGGGAATAACTATGGAGTATGGATCAAATGGAATTGTAGTTTTCACTAATTCTGGAATTGTGTGCAACTAGATGAAAGGTGTGTACCAATTTAAGAAGGAGAAGCTAAAACAAATACATGGAAAATAAAACATTATTGTTATACAACTTCAATCATTTAGTATGAGACATTGTGAAAATGCTAATAATATGTCTCGTAATCTATTGTATGGGGCAATGCCACTTCAATATTCATCTGTCAAAGATGAATTATTATATGGGGAAATTCCAATTCAAGATTCATCTCTCAAATATGAATTAGTGTTGAGACGCTCTCATTCAAAATTTATTAATGATTCATCTCTTAATATGAATTAGTTTTGAGACGCTCTCATTCAAAATTTATTGATGATTCATCTCTCAAAGATGAACTAGTGTTGAGATTCTCTCCTTCAAAATTCATTGATGGAGATTGTAACATATCTTTGATATGTGTGTGTTTTATACTTATAAATGTGTCATTTTTAATGAACATGTGTTTTTTTCAATTATATACCAAGTTTCCTCCCACCATGTAAGCACAACTTGGTGAACTTCATGTTTTTCAAAACTAAAGTGTGCAAGAATTCAAAAAAAAATTGTTTAAAGTGAGTTTCACACATCAATTGTGCTTTGAAATTTTGTGTTTTACCTAATTTGTGTTTGTGCTCAACATTTGTGTATTAAATTACATCAATTTTTTGAATTTTTTTTATTTTTTTTGTAAATAATAACTTTAAAAATCATGGAGGATGATCATTTGGCACATGATTCTTCGATGCGAACATCAATAGAATCACATGTCTCTACAAGAGAGGGGGATCATGGATCGGGGGATGTTGATGGTATTTATATTAAATGTGCATGTTTTTAAATGACATTTGAATATATAATATTATCCCCATACATACATGTATACATGTGGAATTGATTTTTTATTGGATATATAATTTTATCCCCATGTACATAAATGTATACATATGTAATTTATTTTTTATCAATTTTGTGAGTTAAATTAATTTTTAATAAATTTCAATTTTTTGGAGTTTGGAGGAAAAGAGTATCTACTCAATCAATGGATCCTGGCCATGGTTCACGCAATCATGGTTTTTTTCATGCAATCTACTCAATCATATGTATGTATTTATATGTATGTATGTATTTTTGAATTGATTATAAATTCATATTTTTTTATGAAGCTTCCCTCTCGTCGCATGAGGGTGATCGTGGTATACATTCTCCTGGTGGCCAATCAATAGGTGGTGGTAAATCGTGTGAGGGTGGTGGTACGCATTCCTCCAATGGCCAATAAATGGGTGGTCATGTTGGTTCTCAACCAATGGGTGGTAACCAATCAATGGGCGGTCATGTTGGTTCTCAACAATATCAAGGTGGGCATGATGCTGCTTAGCCATCTCGAGGTGGCCATCAATATGAATATTATTGTCATTCAATTATTAATTTGTTAAATTATTTATATAATTTTTTTATGGTTAAAAATAAAATTTGTACAAATTTGTTCACATGTTTTTTTATTTATACATAATTTTATATATTGATGCAGAGGGTGAAAATGTTGCTCGGAAAATACATAGGCCAGACCGTGTTATTCAAAAATAAGGTTTTACACCAACCACGAATTATCCTTCTGAAATTCCTAATTTACCTTGGGAAACCAACATCTAACAATGCACATTACAAAGGTGTGAACATCTTTATTCAAAATTGAAGAAAGATCTTTTGTCTTTGAAACTCCCTACTGAGAGTTGAGAAATCTTATAAATAGTTACGCACTCTTTAAGCACACTTGTAGATGTTTACAAAAATCTTGGGCCAAGCATTGATAATTTTGTAAAAGTGATGAGGAGAAGAAATGAAACAGTAATGGGTCTCGATACATGGTGATGTTAAAAACATAATTACAAAAGAAATGGAAAACTCTATGTTTAATTTCAAAGAAGGGTCGAAAAGAAAGATGCTAAAGTTGCAATATTTCAAGCACCCTAATATAGCTTTCCATTTGTATGATAGGAACCTTGTAGCATATGGAATAATACCATGGAATGACGAAGTTTCTGTTTATTTTGAAAAATTATTTTATATAGAATTATTTTTGGCAATGAAACCCAATTATAATGACCTTTCTTCTGAATTTTTTGGTCCTAGGAAAGGTCAATTATGTGACCAGAGGGGTACTAAGAGTGATGTTGATTTGCCTCACCCCAAGCCACCATTGGTAAGCCAACCTCTTCATGTGGAAACTTTTTGGTTAGAGATGAATGCCAATTCTCAAATTAGTCAAGAAGAAATGGATGCTATCATAGACAATGTTCAGACTGGACTTGATGGAATTGATATTGGTCTGAATAGACAAATATCACGAGAGAATGCACATGATAATTTTGTGTATATTACAGATGATGATATAGACAACATGAGTATTAAATATCTTATAACATATGCAAAGCATTGTCGCAATGGTTGGCAGGACTTAGTTCTTCATGAAGAAGAGGGCATGGGATCGATATGCATTAATGGTTAGGGTGAATATTTCAATGTAATTTTTAATTTGTAATTTACATATACATGTTTATTTATATATGTTAATTTAACAAAAATGTATCATATGTTCACCATTTGCAGTTAACACGCTTGATGAAGGAAAATTTTGATAATATCATGGTCAAAGGTTTAGGTTCTTGCAATAAAGATGATATGTTGGGAAATGTTAGTGTTTTTTAAGTGTTCATTATGTTGATGTACAATCATTATTCTATTATTATATCGGTATCATGATGACATATTTTTAAAATAAATAATTTTGTACACACCTGTATATAATTAAATGTTAACAGATTCTAATTCCATCCAATGTTTTCACAATGGAGCCACCCTCTTCTTCCCTGTTAGGAGCTGTGACAAATACACCGTCAAAAATATTCAATTTTCACTTATGTTTCAAGTTATAAATTGAATTGAAAGTTTTATTAAAAAATGAGATCTAGATCTTGAGTTATTTTACAGTTTTAAAATTTTTAATTTTAGGTTTGTGGAGATGATTTCCATTCTCCAAGGACATTAGCGATGGAGTGTATGATGGATATAGGAACATCCAAACAATTTGAACAAGAAGTTGTCTAAATTTTATTTTAATATTATTTCATTAGTTAATGCATTTTAATTTGAAAAATTTTAACACATACATATACATATACATATACATATACATATACATATACATATACATATACATATACATATATATATATATATATATATATATATATATATACGTGTACATGTATATTGTACAATTTATCATGGAGGATGCATTGATGCACGGCCAACACGGGACAATGGAAGTGGAACTACATGAGGTATTGCATGAAAAAAAAATTATTTTTTTCATTTAGTTTCTTTTATTGAAGTTATACACTCTCATTCAATTTAAAACATTAAATTTTAATTTTAATACATGTAATTTTTAAATTTCTTATACATGTGTACATATATATGTATATGCAATTAGGGCCAACATGGGGCAATTGAGGGAGAACCACATGAGGTATTGCATGAAAATTTCATTTTTTTTCATTAAGTTTGTTTTATTGAAGTTTTATTTTTTAATTCAATTTTAAAAAAATAAATTTTAATTTTAATACATGCAGTATAAATTTCTTATACATGTGTACATGTATATGTATACATGCAATTAGGGCCAACACGGGACAATGGAGGGGGAACTAAATGAGGTATTGCATGAATTATTTTTTTTCATTTTGTTTTCTTATGAAGTTCTACATTCTCATTCAATTTTAAAACATTAAATTTTAATGTTTACATGTTGTGTAGGTTCCTCATTCTTCATATGATAGCACAAGGAGGCTCAAGAGGCTGCTGGAAAATACATTGCAGCCAAATTATCTATTTGATTGATGCATGTGGAACATTTTAATTTGATCTAGTATTTTTATAACTTAAACATGTGTCATATTTAATTTTCTATATAACTTGATACTTGTAACACTATACATTGTTATATTTACTTGTATTGTTCATGATATAAATTTTGGACATATTTTACATTTTGGATAGTTGAACTACATTTACTTTTATTGAATGATTATAAATTTTGGATAGTTGTTACATTTTGCATTTGATCACACGTTGTTATATAATGTTAACTGAGATAATCTTATATTGTGTTTTGTTTTTAAAACTTGTTGTTTTGTCACTTGTTATTTAAAATGAATCTAGATTGAAATTGTAAATTACAAAACACATGTCGTACATGTTATGCATTTGAACATGTGTGAATGTTATATAATTAGGCATAAATTCCTATTAAAGGTGATATTTAGGTACATTTTGCATGATCGTGTGTCATTTAAAACAATCATATCTATGGTTTTACATATTTAAGTTCATGAATATATGTAACAATGATTGAAGTACATTTGCATTTAGTTGTTACATTTTGCATACATAATGACATGTTGTTATAATTTTAACTTAGATTCAATCTTAGATTAAATGTTTTGTTTTTAAATATCAAGTTGTTTTGTCATTTTTTATTTAAAATGAATCTAGACTGAAATTGCAAATTACAAAACACATGGTACATGTTATGCATTTGAACATGTGTGAATGTTAAATATAATTAGGAATAAATGTCTATTAAAGGTGATATTTAAGTACAATTTGCATGATCATGTGTCATTTAAAACAATCATATATATGGTTTTAGATATTTAAGTTCATCAATATATGTAACAATGATTGAAGTACAATTTAATTTAGTTGTTACATTTTGCATACATGATGACATGTTGTTATAATGTTAACTTAGATTCAATCTTAGATTAAATGTTTTGTTTTTAAAGCTCAAGTTGTTTTATCATTTGTTATTTAAAACGAATCTAGATTGAAATTACAAATTACAAAACACACTTGGTACATGTTATGCATTTGAAAATGTGTGAATGTTATATAATTAGGTGTAAATGTCTAGTAAAGGTGATATTTAGGTACATTTTTCATGATCATGTGTCATTTAAAACAATCATATCTATGGTTTTACATATTTAAGTTCATGAATATATAATAATGATTGAAGTACATAAATGCATTTAGTTACATTACATTTTGAATATATTATGACTTGTTGTTATAATGTTAACTTATATTCAATCTTAGATTAAATGTTTTGTTTTTAAAGCTCAAGTTGTTTTGCCATTTGTTATTTAAAATGAATCTATATTAAAATTGAAATTACAAAACACATGTGGTACATGTTAAATTCATTTGAACATGTATGAATGTTTTATAATTAGGTGTAAATGTCTATTAAAGGTGATATTTCTAGGTACATTTTGCATGATCATGTGTCATTTAAAACAATCATATATATGGTTTTACATATTTAAGTTCATGAATATATAACAATGATTGAAGTACATAAATGCATTTAGTTACATTACATTTTGAATATATGTTGACTTCTTGTTATAATTTTAACTTAGATTCAATCTTAGATTAAATGTTTTATTTTTAAAGCTCAAGTTGTTTTGTCATTTGTTATTTAAGATGAATCTAGATTGAAATTGCAATTAAAAAAAACATGTGATACATGTTAAATTCATTTGAACATGTATGAATGTTATATAATTATGACATACATCTATTAAAAGTGATATTTAGGTGTACATTTTTCACATGATTACGTGTCATTTAAAACAATTATAGATGGTTAAATACATATTTAAGTTCATGAATATGTAACAATGATTGAAGTACATAAATTAATTCAGTTACATTACATTTTGAATACATGATGACTTGTTGTTATAATGTTAACTTATATTCAATCTTAGATTAATTTTATTTTTTTTTAGCTCAAGTTGTTTTTTCATTTTTTATTTAAAATGAATCTGGATTGAAATTTCAAATTACAAAACACATGTGATACATGCTAAATGAATTTGAACATGTATGAATGTTATATAATTAGGACATACATATATTAAAAGTGATATTTAGGTACATTTTTCACATTATCATGTGTCATTTAAAACAATCATATATGGTTTTACATATTACTTGGGCTAAATACATATATATTTTAGTTCATGAATATGTAGCAAGGAAATCAAATTTCCATTTAATTCATACATTTTGCATTTTAAATAATTCTTATTAATATACAATACATATAGATGTACATCTAAAAAAAATCATAAAATTCTAGGTGTACATAGATGTGTCAAACAATCATAAAATTTTAAAATTGCATTAAAGAATATCCAGTACACAACATTTTTCATTAATGTACATAGAAAGAATATTGTGGATGTCAGTTGATAGTAAACTGGAAATTACAAAACACGTACCACACATTTTTCATTCAAGAATGAATATTATAATTTTCTTTAAATGTCTAAAACAAAATCATAACTTAAAATTTGCATTATATCAAATATGCTAGATACATACATTTTGCAATAATGACATAAAATTAACTAGCTCATACCAGAGAATGTCTGAAATCGTTTAAGACAAGAAAATCTACATGTATGTGTACATGTGTATAAATTACTTGTTGTGTGCATGTGCCAAAACAATGTATATGTGAAAACACTTGTGCATAACATAAAATATACATATTATAATAATGTAAAACTTTAGAATGCACAAAGAAAAGGCTAACAATTTCTAGTTGAGTTCTGTAAGTTTTAAAAGATGAATCCAAGGAGAATTAATTGTTGGGAAGTTCAATAAAAAAAATTCTAATGGAATGCCATCTTAAATGATTCGTTCATGATCAGATTTTGACATTTTCCATTTCTTAATTTTCAATTTTTTCTTTGATTGAACTTCTATCAACTGTATTTGTGTTGCACACACCAAGTGACTATATTGACAACTTATGACATTAGGTTCATAGTCTTGAAAGTAAACAAAATCATGACTTTGATGATTTTGTTGGAAAAAAGAACCTTTTAGTATAATAGACCCTCGATCATATATAAATCCATTATCATCATGGTTTTCAAACAATTTCATCTTTCGTTCAGTGCAACACATCAAATAATACTTCACATTTTCTACGTTGTTAGTAGGTGCAACTACAGCAAAAACATCTCATGCAAAATAAAACAAACTTACATAAATTTATATCATAATTAACATGAAAAATTAACTTTAAAATTAACATGTGTACTTGATTTTATTATCTATTTCTAGATCTCTATCATTTGAAAGAAATTGAAATGTTACCTTCTCTAACAAGATCAGAAACTTGACCACCTTCAGATGATATTATAGTCTCCTCTGATTGCATTTCTTCAAATTTTGCAATAGACATTTTCCACTTTGTATTTAGTTATGTATGTTGCCAATATTTTACATACATTTTTTTTCACAAACATCATTGGATTCTGTGTCGTCTATGAAAACATGACAAAAACAAGAATATTTTCTTTTATCAAATGCAAACACATTATGGTACTCGTTTTTTTAATTGAATTCAATTTTTGATTCACTTTTATTCTTTCAGTGTCATTTCCAATCAATCTATCTACATCTTGGACCCTAATATGCCAAAAAATATATATATGGAAAATTCAAACAAGAATATAAATAAGTTATTCGAAATACAATCAAAGATAATCGTTGTGATAAATAATGTTTAAAAATAAAAAAATAATAAAAATTAGATCATGTATATTATATATATATATATATATATATATATATATATATATATATATATATATATATATATATATATATATATATATATATATATATATATATAGGTTAATTTGTATATATATGTACATGTACCTTCATACTTCCCTTGACCCTTTAGTCTCATGGCTTAGTGCAGTGATGCACCATTGAAAAACTTGCTCAGCTGAGACAATTTGGTGTGCAAAGTGGTCCATTTGATATCTTCAAAGTGCTCATTTTATACATGCCCCCACACCATTATGTTCTCATTTTCCATGACCATTCTCAAGGAAATTCTAGCAATGTTTAATGTGTGTTTTCATATGAAGATGACACAACCAAAAGAATGATCGTGAAGATTTAAAGTGACTTGTGCATCCATCTGACCATATCCAATGTTCATTGAAATTTATTTCACGAATTTTCAATGAGTCATAAATCTTATAAAAACAATGTTGTACAAAATATGTATCATGTGTACGATCATCACTGATATAAAAGTGATATTATTTAATAACATGTCAAGTTTCACTGGTGCTTTCTATATGATCAACATTTTGTTGAGCGTGTCTATATAGAATATGGAAAAGCATGGATACTTGGCCAAAATGATAGTATTCACTCTATATTTATTTGTGTGAAACAAATGTGTAATTCTCTACAAAATAAACTATTGACAAAATGGTCCCTCGTGGAAAAACTTCACGGGATTTTTTGAATTGCAAGTCTTTTCATCTATCTCTATGGGAATTCTTGGTGTATCTATAAATTTCTACCTCAAAATTTCTCAAAAGCTCTATCACAAAAATTTCTTCTTCTTGTAAATCAATTATTTTAGCACTTGTAGTACTAGTTGAACCAATCCATGTACGAATATATTCATATCGCTTCCATTTCACTTTTATGTTGGAAAATGATAGATCATTTATATCAATAAGATATTTGTTGTTAAATAAAGTCAAATTTCCACAATCATGGCATTTTTTACCACCAACACATTTCTTTTGGTAAAATAATTCATGGCTTTCTCTTGCACATAGAATTTAAGATATGAAATCATAGATAGTGGAAGGAGGAGGTGAATTTTTCCAAAATGTTTTACCAAAATTAAGGAATGTGTCATAATATAACTAAAATTCCACATGATAATGACAACAGCAAGTGTCGTGTATAGTGATAGGTTTAGCATACCATGGTTTTTGTTGCACAAAAGAATTGATCGAGACATTAATTTCACGATTCTCTTCTATGAAATTGTTGAATAAATCTATCTGAGTGGTGTCCAAGATATGTTTTTCATGTTCTTCATATTGATTTTGTGTTATTCTTCATCACATCACATTCCTTTCTTTTGGTGAAACACGTGAATTTTTCATCCATTATTCATATATTATGTTTTTAACATCTTCTCCAAGTCTATCTTTGCATGGTTTCCTACAAATATCTATCCAACAAGTGATTTCATCATTTACATCTATTTGCAATCAAAATTTCCGATGTTTGTGCAAAGTTTTTCATGAGGTCCATAATGCTTATGTCATATATTTTACCGAACGATTCTCTTTAGTACTTGATAAAGCCACTGCTATTTGTATTTCTATACATGCATCTAAACCACTTTTCTTTCTAGATATTCCAATTGACTTTAAATCTTTATTTATATTTTATATCACATTTTCCTTCATTTTTTTTATCTTTTGTTGATTTTCGAATACCCAATAAAGTCGTATCTTCCTTTAATTTCTTTGATGTTAAGAGACTTCTCAAAATTTGGGCTTGAACTACCACATGTTCATCTTTGAATAACATATCAATAATGTGCTTAACACGATATCGTATTACATGGTCAGCTTTTTTTCTCCATATGTGTCAGTGTCAACATTTTCTAACATCTCACCATCAATATTGATTTCATCTGTACATATTAGAATTAAATGTAGACAATGAGTTTACAATTTAATAAATAATTAAATTAATAAATATGTATACATACCTTCACTTGAATTTCTTTCAACATTTTCAACATCTTCAATTATTTGTTCAATATCTCTTTCACTTTCTCTTTCAAAATTTTATATCTCATCATCAATGTTATGAGGAGTATCTCTCTATGTTTACATTTCAAAATTTTCAAATTATTTCATCAAATAAAAATTAAGTTTCACAATACACTAGTTAAATTTTAAATATCATTTATAATATTTACATTTACATACGTGCTTCAACTTCTAGTTGAGGTTGATTTTCCCTTTCAATATTTGAGCATTCTTCTCTTCTTATTTTTTGCGATATTCTCTCCCATGTTCTCTACGAGCCTCGCGGTCTCTTGTTCGATCATATTTTCTCTTGCCATTTCTTTGATTTCCCATGATAATTTAGTATGAAGCTCAAAAATTTTCCTTTAAAATCCTACAAAAAAAACTCACTATCAAAATTTAGACAAAAACTCAATTTAAAAATTCATCACAAAAGATTTAATTTCAAAAAAATTCACCTTAAAAAATTTTCACAAAAGATATACGTCAACCCAAAACACTTACTTCAAAAATTCTGCCAAAAAAAATGTCTTGTAAAAATGAAGCTCAAAATATTTCCTTCCAAGTCCTGCAAAATGGATTCACTTTAAAAATTTAGACAAAAGCTCACGTTAAAAAATCATTATAAATGATTTACTTCAATCCAAAACACTTACTCTAAAAAAATGTTACTTTAAAATATACCTCCAAAAAATGTCCTTTGAAAATTAAGCCCAAAAAACCTTTGAAAATTTAGCCCAAAAAATTTCCTTTGCAAATTCAGCCCAAAAAATCTTCTTTCTAAATTCAGCCCAAAAAAGTTCCTTTGCAAATTCAACCCAAATGAAGAAATGTGGAGAAATTTGAGAAAATAATGTTTTCATTTTCAGCTACTTATATAGCTGCGAAATTTTTTTTCTTGGAGGAACTTCATCGATTTTTTTTCCGACTGATGAAATTTTGTGAGTAAAAGTCTTTTGTCATTAAAACTAATGGGACAAAGCAGCAAAAAAACATCGGTCGAACTATTACAAAATTTTGGCCAAACTAAAATGTCTACAACTATGTTGTAGCTCGGCTCTAAACATATTTCTTCAACATTGGAATGGTTATACTCCATCCAATTGTATGCATTAACTTTCAGAACCAAGACAAGCATTTGCAAAATTCAATATACTTTCAAGAGATATAAATTTTATGGAATTCCATAGATATTTAATAATTTTAATTAATTTTGTAATAAAATGGGTGCAAAAAAATTCTGAAGGTCATTATGATTCATTGAAATCAAAACTTTGTATCTCCCAAAATACATTGTAAAAAAATCGAAAAATTTATGGTGCATTACATTGGTTTATCATCTGTAATGGGTATTTTTTATATTTTTAGTTTATAACTAATATGTTGAGAAACTTGACGTGGACAAAAACATATTCAAAATATGCAGTTTTTTCATATTGGTTCAGTTCAAAAAATTATAGTAATTATGATATGCATCAGTTGGTTTCGTAAATATAACGATACCAAAGTAGACTCTATCTAGATTGTTGTAACACATTTTTTTCTCAAAAACACAAAGTTTTCAAAGAATACACCAATGCATCTCAACATCAATTTTTATGAATCCTTTTATTGTTAAAGAACAGAAACTCAAAGAATTATTAAGTTGACATATCAAATGTGAATTAAAAATATCCCAAAAATAAGTAATAGAAAGCTAATAAAATTTCTGACAAGTTTTATTTTTATCGTAAAATAAACTTCTAAACAGAAAATTTGTTTTGGCTTGCAGAAAGTTGAAGAACTTCTAAAAATGATATTTTTTTCTCAAAAAAGGGCAAAAAGTGTAACCCAACTTCACATTTCTATGAGTTTTCTTCATTGTAATCGGATTTAGCATAATGAACAATAGTTTATCTAGCATGCACATAGATGGGGTATATGAAGGGTTTCATTTGGTTTATAGCATAGGGATGGTTTGCAATATCCAAGCTTTGCATAAAATACAGAGTAATGCTTAGTTCTCTAGTAAATTAAATGAAGTGATTGATTTCATCCTACTTATTTTGTGATTTGTAATATATAGATTTAATACTTGGCATTATAAGTTCATAAATGACACATGGGTTTGTTTAACAAGTTAGCAAATTTAATGTATTATATTTATCTTGTATTTCCCCTATATTGAATAATAAATACACAATAGGAGTTGATTCACATAGTAGTATTTTTATTGATGATTATAAGTTTCATCTTGTTAAACAAGCTACACAATTTTTCTATGATATTTTATTTATAAGATTGGTTTTTGTAGTGCTACACAAAGTTGGTGGTTTTAAGTCTTTCTGATGCCTTGATTCTTTTTCTTCATATTTCTTTGGATTTATAAGAGTGATCACTCAAGGATCCTCTAAAGAATCACAACCTTTCACAGTTGTAAGAACACATTCCCCTTGAGTGTGAAAGATCACATCCCTTGAGGGAAGGGATTTGTGACATGAACCTAGTGATCCACATAGCTTATGGTTTCTTATCAGAACATTAGAGTAGAGATTTTTTCACTAAAGGCGACTAAGTTCAGGTGATTCCTTATATGTGGTTGATGTTAAACATTAATTGAGAGAGATGTGCCTTGTAAAAGTTCCTGAAATAGGTATTCATTTGATTGATACATTTTTATAGTATCCCTTTCAATTAGTACTCAGTACCAGAGTTAGATTTACTAAAGGAAAGACCTAGAAGTGACTTGTAAGAACATGATTGGCCTTGCAGGAGTTAGTCTTCTAAGGTTGTTTCCGAGAGAATAAACCCCTAATACCATATAGAAGCCTTGTCACAATAGTTGAGTACAGAATATCATGAGTGTCCATACCTTTGTACATATTGTGTAATTCCTCTAATCCTACACTCCCGAATTGACATATTTATGTTGTTAATTTTCTATTAATAAATTCACCCAACATTAAAAACATGAAAATAATTTATTGAATTAATCCATCCATATATATATATATATATATGAAAAATAAATGTAAAAATTTAAGTTTCATATTTATTTATTAAAAAATAAATAGGTAAAGATGAAATTTTTTTAATAAAAATAAAAATGAGAAATAACATAGTAATATAATAGAAGGATATGAAAATTAAATAATTATTAAAATGATAAACTATGACAATGATGATGATGATTATTATTATTATTATTAGCGTCTACTAATACCAATATGGTATATCGGACCTTAAGGTAAGAAATTATTTAAAATTCTTTAACATATTATTTATATGCTTGAAGAGAAGTAAGAGAAGTGTTCATGTATAATCATACTTTTTCATCCTTAATAGGTCAAGAAGGTTGGTAGTGCGACAAATATTTTGAAAATTAGAATGGATTTGACTATAAGTTTGGAAATATATGAGAAAGTGTTTTTCATCTTCAATACTCTTAGTATCGCACACGCGACAAACTCTTTCTTCCCATTGAATTTTAGGAGTAAACCAACTCCCAATTTCACTATGAAGCTCATGAGAATTAGTGTGAAACCAATTTTTTAATTAAATTAAAATTAATTTGTAACCTTATCTCATAACAACTTGTAATAGTTAACTAAGTGTGACAGACTTAGTTAGCTCAATAATTTCGAGTTGAGGGTCAAAGGATAGGTAAGTAGAGTGATTCTATTATTTACAGGGTCTAGTTGCAGTTGTAGCACTAGTGTGGTGTGAGTGGGATTAGTTAACTCACATTAATTGAGTTAAAATCAATTTAACTAGTTCTAACTGATTGATGAGCTAGTGGAAGAGCAAGTGAATTAAAATAGATTTAATTCACTAGTGATCTACCAAGTAACTGATGATTCACTATTAATAGTTGCATGCATGTCAATTCTGATGACAACCCAGTTGAGACAAAGGTTTAAGACAAGTAAACTATCAGTTGTATTTTTGGCGAACTACCGAGGTGCATTTATAAAGTCAGAGGAAGGCTCCATAGGGATTGCAGAGTCAAGGAAGGTTAATTATCCTATTTAATAGGGATTAATTGCCTAGGGATTGCGTGAGCAACACTGGGCTAAGGAGGGGTTGAGAATTGGCTAAGTGTTGGTCAATTTTTCCTAAGAATTGCTAGACAGTTTTGAGCAAGATCAGGGTGAGACAATCGGTAGAGTGCATAATTTTCTCGGTGTGAGAAAGCATTGTAATGTTTCATGATTCTTTGACTATGTACAATATATGATAGAGGGGTTTTGAGTAGGTGTGTTCCCCAATAACATCTTGTGTTGTGTGATTGATAATTTCCTTTCTCTTATTTGCATGTGATTGAGCGAACGTGTTTTATATTCCGCAAATATTGTAGAAGGATTCAATATCTTATTTTAGTACATTTCATGATCGGATTGAATCCATTGATAAAATTTATAAATGGTATTATAGTTGTATTAGAGATTTTCCACATGGTATCAGAGCGCCAGGAATCACAATAGTGAAGAAGAAATTGAGATTGTATTGAACAATATTCAAATTTGTAGATACTTTATTTGGAGCTAGAAGCGGATCAAGATGTCTTTCAATGGCTTGAGAGTCAAATATGCACCCGAGGGCGGTTCAAATTATATTGCATGGAAGGACAGGATGGAGGCAATGTTGGAGGAAAATGCGTTGAAGGAATTCATAGATAATGATACTTCCCAAGCCCGCAACAACAGATGCCCAACTTTTTGATGCATGGCAGAAGAAGGTAGCAAAGGTGAGGAGGATCTTGTTGGAGGGAGTTCAGTATCATATTCTCTCGAGTCTCCATGGGAAGGAGACTCCATATGCTATGTGGAAGGCCTTGACAGATATGTTTCATAGCAACAGCGACCAAAGGAATTTGGTGCTCAACGAAAAGCTCAGAAAGATCAAGAAGGAGGAGGGTGAAATGGTACCAACATACTTGGTGAAGTTCACTCAATGTTGAGATCAACTTGGAAGTGTTGGTTAGATCATAGCCAATGATGACTTGGTGAGCCTAGCACTTCTAGGCCTTCCCAAGAGCTGGCATAGTTACTAGGACTCTGTGAATGGCAAGGAAAAGTTACCAGATTGGGAGCGACTATGGTCGGATTTGGTAATAGAAGAAATAAGGCAGAGCACCAGAGACAGGACCTCCAACACAAACAAAGAAGAAGATTTTGCATTATTTAGAAAACAAAAGAAGGCCAAGGGAAATAAATCCCAAGGTGAAGAGGGAAAGAGAGACTTTTCCAAGATCAGATGTTTTCACTGTCACAAGCATGGGCACTATGCTTCGAATTGTCCACAAAATAAGGCAAGCAAGAAGGAGTCTACAGTTGCAGTGGATGAAGCATTAGCTTCACAGTTCGAGCTTGATTTTACTCTCATTGCATGCATGTCCAGCACTACAATAGGATGCATGTGGTATCTAGATAGTAGTGCCTCGTTCCATATGACGGGGAATAGAGATATATTCAGTGACTTAGAGGAAAAGGGCCTCCAGTAGAACCTAGAGTTTGGAGATGACGAGAGCTATAGCTCGACCGGCATATGTACAGTTACCTTTCATAGGGAGTCTGGCTCCCCTATCAGACTAGCATATGTTTGGTATGCGCCAAGCCTAAGGAAGAATATTGTCTCCATAGATGTATTGGAAGACCGTGGTTATGAGGTGATTCTTAAAAAAGGAAAGGTGTTCCTTAAACACATAGCCACGGGACGGGTGAAGAAGATCAGTTCAATATTCAAGAACCTGTATGCTCTCGAGGCTGAGGATGCATGCAAAGCTTTGAGGAGCAAAGAAGTGGTTAATGACTTTATGGTTGGGAGGGAGCAAATATCTCTCAACATGCAGCCTCAGAAGCAGTCTTAGAAGGTTGTGGAGCAGCCACAATTAGAGAAGCGGAGAGGAGAGTGAGTGGAAGATTCCACTCAAGAAGAGACCTCTAGGATGGGGGAATTTCGATCCAGATGGGCAAAGGGAGTACATGCAGCTATACCTCTAGGTGTAAGGTGGGGCGATGTGTAGATATGATCCCAAGAAGAAATTTGGGCAGGGTCCATTGAGATGGTGTGTCTCATGGATCGAACCTGGCTACGAGGAGCCCACAGTACAATAGTAACAGGAAGGATCGGTTAGATTGATGCAGTCAACTGTCAGGAGGACAGAAATCAAAGTGACAAGTATCAAATACTGGAGCACAGATCATAGTTGGCAGCAGTGTAGAGAGCACAGATGCAGATGTCAGCAGTTGTGCAGAGATTCCAGTAGACATGTGCAGTAACTAGTAGCAATTAGAATAATCTGATGACAGATGAATTATACTAATTCAGTTGGTTGGAGGCTATTCAGTTTCAGGAGAGTTACATGTGTGAACAACACTAGAGAAGTGTTGCATGCAACAATATTCTTAAGGGACCGGATCGGGATAGATTGATTCCTTTCTTGTTGAGAGGGAGTGTTAAAATTTCCAACAAGAAACAGTGAAATTGGCATCTAGAAACAACAAGAAAATGCACACACACTAGTGTAGGATAAAATTTCACACAGTGATGGATCCTAGCGACACATTAGTGTGCAACCAATTTTTAAATAAATTGAAAAATTTAAATGTAATTTTATCTCATAACAACTTGTAATAGTTAACTAAGTGTGATGAGTGTAGTAACCTCACTTCCCTAACAACAACAAAAATTAAATGTGAGTTTATAGCCCTAGGATGTATTATCCAGCTTATGTATCAAATTAGGTCATAATCACTCATGTTGAGGTTAAATTGACTTCCCAATTATATACTTGGGTGTGGGCATATAATATATATATCCATGAAATATATATATGACATAATCTTAAACACATGATAAAGAGACACTTTCATAAAACTTATATATATGCATATGACATATATATATATATATATATATATACATAATTTATATACATTGTGGGACCACTCCTCTTATATATTTAATCCCAAAGAATTATATCTATAACTTTAACCATTATGAATTGTATGTGAAAACGTTGGTATATATATATGAACATTAGGTTTATATATATATATATATATATATATATATATATATATATATATATATATATATATATATATATATATATATATATATCATATATGTCAGAAAGTAGTAAAGGCCTAATGAAACTGAAACCTTGGTACACCATGATCAGATACTCTCGGACCACATGTTAACACATATATATATATATATATATATTCATTTGAGACCCTAATGATTTATGTATGTTTCGTTCTGAACTCTGATCGAAATTTCGAGGGCATCATTTCGCTCTGCGTACGTTGATTTGGCCCGATCTTGGCATTTAAGTCAGGAGTACCACCTGGACAAAGGTTGAGCCACCTCGGCTTGGGTTCACGTGGCTATACGTTGCAACACTACGCTATTCACTCTCAAGCATGTTCGAGACTGGGGCTTATTAACTTGTGTCGTAGTACTCTACCTACCCTGGTTGACAGATATGGAGGATGTAAGTTCTGAATTTAATTGTGCCAGTCCCGCCGAGTTGCTCATCCCCATGACCGTCATTGTGGTGAGGACAAGTGTAGGGCGCTGGCGGTTTAGGGTTTGTAGTTTTTGATTCCAGTTGTTCTTTAATTCACCCCTTTCATAACTCTGTTCTTTTCTCTCATTCCGAACGAGTAACGCGGCCATCCCTTAGCTTGGCAAATCGATGCAGGAGTGACACTTTACAGAGAGGTTTCTTCCTACGCCATCTCTCGGCCGGTTGAGGTCGTTTTCTCCCACAATCGACTGAAGCTCTAAAATCATGGTTAACTCTAGCTTCAACACACGTAATTTATTTGCTGGAGTTTGTAATTTGTTCGATGGCCATTTACCAGAATCATATTTCTATTACTAAATCTTTTCAGTCTTTTTCACCAGGTGTTGGTTTCAGTGGCTATGAATTTTTTTTTTTACGAGTCAAACAATTTTGTTTACAGTTAACTAAATTTTCCTCCTGTACGTGGTTTCATCTCGGTGCCTGGGGCGTTTCGCGGAGAGCTTTCGCTCCAAAAACCTCTCGGCGTTCAGGTAATAGTCTTGATTTTTCGTCCCTTCGTCTCTGGTTACATACCCTTGGTTGTATGCTACTGACTGTAGTGAAGTCTTTCGTTCCCTGTGTATACCCTAGCCTCAGCTACGCGGATTTCTCGGACAGGTTTCTCCATGTACTAAGTTGAACTTCTGCTCATACCTACAGGTCGGTATTCGTGGCATTCTCCTATTGAGATAGCTTCTAGATGAATGCTTGATGGCAAGAAGTCGGTTCCTGAATTTCTCGTGATGGAATGATGCCATCGTTGCTTGCTATAAACTTTTGATTTTGTTAACCCCAGACATAAAATGGATAAAGCCTTGTTTCTAATTCATACTGCGAACTATGTTTTTCGCCATCTGCGTTTTAAGTTCTGTAGAGTTTTATTTGGAATTTATGCCGAGACTCTTTAAGCTTCTGATGCTAATTTTTGGTCGTGGACAGTGAATATCGATTCCAGATTGATATATATAAATATATATGTTATATATTCTGGTTAATTTGTTTTTGACTGAATTCTTGGCATATTATATTTATTTCATTGTGATGCCGATGGACGGTGATTAACTATGTGAAAAGCCTTAAGTTATTTATCGTTTTCATTTTAGACTTGTTCTATATCTATAATGTTCCCTTCTATTGACATGATATACGAAATTTCCCGTATTTCCAGTTCCTGCTAGAGGAAGGTCTGTAGAGTTAATATATTCAATATCTACTGTAGGCTTCCATTTGTTATTCTCGTATTGAAAATTATACAATGTCTGTCAAGTCTCTTTTTAAATCTACCTAGTCCTTTACTGTGTTTACTTCCGTGTTGTTATCATAAATTACTCACATGCGTTCAGAATAATATATATCGAAACTGATGGGCAGCTAGCTATGCCTCTCCCATGTGATACTCCATAATGTTTTATGTTTGCGATGTAAGTACTGGTCATATTAATCCTATAATCTCAGGTATAACCAGAATTCCAGGTGACAGTTACATACCTCCTGGAGTGTATGATTGCTGCTTTACAACACATGTATGAACTATATTTCTGAGCTGAATAAGCTTTCAACGGATTCCACTACTGCTTTAATAAAAGAAGATTCAGAGTACTTTGTATTATGTCTATACTCTTCCATGTATTTACAGCATGTTTATTTGCACATTACATGATCTATTTTAGATGCATCCATGATAGAGTTGACTGAAATTATCTTCATTGGAGAATCTGTTTCAGGGTATTTTAGTATCCCTAATTTGTACAGACAGTAACATTGGTTTTGTTTCTATGATTGATTTTCCTAGGATCTAGTGTATTTCATTCTAGTAACTGCTTAAGTTTTTACTTGAATCCCCCTGGGGTATTTCTTTTGTACAGTATTTCCAGATTTAGACCCAGGTTGGGTTTAGAAATTCTGGTGGATACTGTCCCAGGCTATTGTTCTTACTACCATACATAGGGTAGAAGATTTTCTTCTGCTATTTACTTCTGTTAAAAGTAAGAACACCACAGACTCCAACAATTTCTCCTTTATCTGCCATTTGGGTTGAGTGATTCATTTCCTACTGTCCCTCTCTTATTTATTGAAGCAGATTAAAGTTACAAATAAAATTCTTCTTATCATAATTTCTATTTCTCATAATAAAGACTGATAGGCCAGAATTTACTATAGTTGAATTTCTTATCTACCATCACACAAAATACTGAAAGTAACTCATCATAACCAATTCTGGGGAAGAAAACATTTACACTTCTAATATTGAGTAGTTAATTATATGTAGCCAATTCATACTGCAAGAAATAAAATCCCTGGGTGATATAAATACATACCACTCATGAAGTAGACCAACCTCCCAACCGTAGAGTTCTATTTTTCTCCCAGAACTCACCCCCGAGCTGAGACCACCTCCACCATAGATCCACCCCTGATCTGTTTAGGAGCAGCTTATTTAATCTAATAGTTCCCCAAAGCTTGTTTCTAATTCTGCGTCCAGAATAGCAGGATGCTTTTCTTCCTGTTTTCCTAGGCTTCCCATTTTTGGGATTCTTTAAAGCTGTTTTATGCTTTCCCTCAGCTTTTCTAGCTTTTTACCTCTTCCCAACTACTTTCCTCATCATTGGGGAAATTTAGATTCTTCCTCAAAATCTAAATTAGAAATAATTCCTTCCAAGGATTTTTGAAGGATTGTGGGGAATAGTTGCCTTATCCATCCTCATGGATTTAGCAAGTGATCTCCAATCTCATTTTTGGTCAACATGCACACAAGTATTTTATTCATTTCCTCAAATTAAATATTAAATTACATTCACAATTTATTTATCCTTTGGGGTCCACTCCCCTTAGGATTAAAGTTCAAATGTCTAACTTTGAAATTCCAACATATAAATTGGGGGTGTTACATATTCCCCCTCTAAAAATAAACATCGTCCTCGGTGTTGTTATTTAACTACTAGAGTTCATTTAAAAAAAAAAAATGAATATCTTTCCATCATTTCAGCTTCTCTTTCCCAAGTAGCTTCTTCAGCAGTAAAGTGCTTCCACTGCACTTTTACTCTGGCTACCGTTCTGTTTCTCAATTCAATTTCTTCCCACTCCAATACTTGAAGCGGTTCTGGCAGAAACTCCCCTTCTGGTTCCACCTGTACAACATTCCAATCAACTATGTGAGAAGCATCATGCACATATCTTTTTAATAATGAAACATGAAACACATCATGAACTCTAACATGGGGTGGTAAGGCCAGTTTGTAAGCCACTGGTCCCACCCTTTCTAAGACTTCAAAAGGACCACAATATCTAGGAGCCAATTTTGCACAACTTCCAGCATAAAGTGTGCTCCTTTTGGGTTTTATACGCAAATACACATGATCTCCCACTTTGAATTCTCGGTGGACTCTTTTCTTATCAGCATAGCTTTTCTGGCGATCTTGTGCTGTCTTGATGTTTCTTTGTATCTGTTTAACAATTCTCTCCATCTCTTGTGAGGCATCAGGTCCCAACATTAGTTTATCCTATGGTTGACTCCAGCTCAAAGGAGTACGACACTTCCTTCCATACAGTGCCTCAAACGGACTCATTTTGATAGAGGATTGGTAGCTGTTATTATAGGAAAATTCAGCTAAATGCAAATACTCTTCCCACTTTGATGGTCTGTCCATCACATACATTCTCAGCATATCCTCCAAAATTCGATTAGTCCTCTCTGTTTGCCCATCGGTCTGAGGGTGATAGGCAGTACTAAAATTCAACTTAGTACCCATCCCTCCAAACAATCCTTTCCAAAAGGCTACTGTAAACTTAACATCTCGGTCTGATACAATTACTTTTGGAACCCCATGAAGCCTTACTACCTCCTTCAGAAACACATTCGCTACTTGAGCTGTCCCAAAGGTAGATTTCACTGGTATAAAGTGGGCAGCTTTTGTGAGAGTGTCTACTACTACCATTACAGAATCATGTTGATATTTGGTTTTGGGTAACCCTATTATAAATTCCATGGAAACTGTGTCCCATTTCCATTCTTCTATTGGAAAAGGGTTTAAAAGACCTGCTGGATGTTGATGTTCAACTTTGACTAGTTGACATTCCATGCACTTACTTAAATATTCTGCCACATCTTTCTTCATTCCTAGCCATAACAACTTCTTTTTCAGGGCTGTCAACATTTTCTGATATCCTGGATGCCCTGCATATGGATGTTTTTGATATTCATCCAAAATTTCTCTTTTTAAAGACTCTACATTTGGAATATATGACCTGTTTTTATAATAGAGCAGCCCTTTTTGGTTTTGAGTGAAATCAGTTTTCTCCTTTTTCTGTAGTTTCACCAAGAGTGTTTCATAGTTTGGATCTTGATTTGCTGTTTTTCTCACCAATTCTTCTACTTCGATCTGTGCACTACTTCCAAGGCTGTTTATAGTCTGGCAATCATTCCTGCTTAATACATCAGCAACTTTATTCTCTTTTCCCTTGATATGTTTGATGTCCATGTCAAATTCACTTAAAAAGGACAGCCATCTGGCTTTCCTTGCATTCATATCAGTTTGGGAAAAGAAGTATTTGAGACTAATGTGATCAGTCATCAAGATAAACTTTTTTCCAAGAAGATAGTGTCGCCACATCTTCAAAGCATGGATAACAGCTGCTAATTCCAAATCATAGGCACTATAATTCTGTTCATGTATTTTCAGTTTTCAAGATTCATAGGCAATAACTGAGTTTTCCTGCAACAAGACTCCTCCCAACCCCTCTCTGCAAGCATCAGTACACACCACAAATTCCTTATCAGGATCTGCAATCTTTAGTATAGGGGCTGAAGTAAGTTTTTGTTTTAATTGCTCGAAACTGACTTGACATTTTTCAGTCCACATGAACTTAACACCCTTTCTCTGCAATGACGTGATGGGGTGTGCTATAGCAGAAAATCTCTCCACAAATCTGCGATAATAGCCTGCCATCCCCATGAATGACCTTACTGCTGAAACATCAGTTGGGACAGGCCATTCTTTAATGGCTTTTATCTTTTCAGGATCAACTGCAAGGCCTTTTTTAGAAATAATATGACCCAGATATTGAATTTTATCTTTATAGAATTCACATTTGCTGAACTTGGCATATAACTGGTTTTCTTTTAAAGTCTGCAACACTATTCTCAAGTGTTCTTTATGTTCATCCTCATTTTTGGAGTAGACTAAGATATCATCTATGAACACAAGAACAAATTTATCCAAATACTTATTTAACACACTGTTCATCAGGCACATAAATGTGGCAGGGGCATTTGTCAATCCAAAATGTAGGACTACAAATTCGTAGTGTCCATACCGGGTTCGAAAAGCTGTTTTGCTGATGTCTTCTTCCTTGATTCTGAGCTGGTGATACCCAGTTCTTAAGTCAATCTTCGAAAAGACTGAGGCCCCTCTCACCTGGTCAAAAAGATCATCAATTCTAGGGAGCGGATATCTATTTTTAATGGTCAACTTGTTTAGTTGACGATAATCAATGCACATCCTAAAAGTTCCATCTTTCTTTTTCACAAATAAGACCGGTGCTCCCCAAGGAGACACACTTGGTCTAATGTAACCTTTATCTAGTAATTCTTGCAATTGCATCTTCAGCTCCATGAGTTCAGGAGGACTCATTCGATAGGGGGCTCGGGAAACAGGTATTGCTCCCAGCACCAGATCTATGGTAAAGTCAATTTCTCTTTTGGGGGGAAGATGAGGAATCTCATCTGGAAAAACTTCTTTAAATTCCCTTACCACCGGTAATTCATTCAGCAGATTTTCTCCAGTTTTCTGTTCTACTTCCTCCACATGTACTGCATAAACTTGGTATCCTTTTCTAGCTGTTCGTTTTAATTGTAAGGCTGATATTTGTCTTACTGAAATGGATTTTGGTTTTCCTTTTAGAGTAAAAGGTTTCCCTTCTTCATCCACACAATGCAGGGTTTTATCCCAGCAATTCATCAGGGCTTTCCTCTTTTCTAGCCAATCCATTCCTATCAGCAAGTCATAGGATCCTAATGGCAGTATGTTTAGATTTACTTCTGTTGGAAAACCATTTAATTGAATTGCTGTTTTGGGCAAATTATGTGTTACTTTTCTCTTAGTCCCAGTGGCCAGCTGTACCAACCATGACTGCTGAAATTTTTCAGGTTTGATTTTACATTTTTCTACAATTCCAGGACTAATGTAACTCAAAGAAGCACCTGGATCAATCAAAACAGTAACAGGTAGGTCAGAAATCTTACCCTCCATTCCCACCATGGTTGCTTGATGTTATGCTTGCTGATTTTCCAAGGCTGCACTGATAGTTGGTATATTTCTGGCGATGTCATTTATTGTTGTCGCCTCCCGCTCTCTTCTGATCATATGAATGTTTCTATGGGGACAGTCCCTCAAAAGATGGGATTCTCCACAGCCCCAACATTTCAAGGGTTCCTTCATTCTGACTGTCCCTTCCTTTTTATTTTCCCCCTCTATTTGTTTTGAAGCCACCTGGGATTGAGCATTTTGGCTCTCTTTGGGTTTATTAAACTTTTTCCAAAGATGATCTCTGCCAAAATTCTTTAAATATGCTGCTTTCTGTCTTTTTCCCTTAAACTCACCCTTGTTTAACCAGCTTTTTCCTTGTTCATCCTTTCCTTTAAACTGCTGATAGCATAATCTCGCTTTTCTAACAGCTTCGTCCATTGTCTTTGGGTTGTCAAACTCAATTTTCTCTTTGTATACTGTAGGCAAAAAATTCAGAAACCTTTGTACTTTTTCCTTTTCTTCCCTAATGTAGGGTACATATCTCAACAGGTTTGTAAACTTAGTAACAAACTCATCAATAGTGAGTTGTCCTAGTCTAAGTTCATGGAATTCTTTTTCTTTATCATCATAATAGCGCTCATTCAAATAACGATTTTTGAACTTAGCCTAGAAATCCTCCCAATTAACTGTCTTTTCATCAATGGCATGCACCATTTTTGTCTTTTCTAAGAGTGGAAATACTTAATCATGTTCAGCAACCAAGCTTCAGCATCTTCCTCCTTCTCCCCATCATAGGAGGGAGGTTTGATCTTTTCGAATTCCCCCTGCAATTCTCTTTTCTGTTTATATTGATGTCTAGCAGCATCATCATCATCAGATTCACCCATCTTCCTCTTTCCGGAACCTTCGCCTTCTTGGCTGTTCCGGGAAGTTAGTTCTCTGATGAGCTTTTCCTGCTCCTTACTGGCTGATGACAATATGTCATTCTGGCTTCTGATTTCAGCCAATTCTCGTTGCAACCTATGCAACATAGCCAGTACTAGGGCATTGGGATCTGGTGAACCAAACTCATCACACAGAGCCACATAAATTTCTCCACCTTCAGCCATTTTAGCACCACTGTATACACTCATAATATTGATCAGTAAAATTGAACAAAACAATCTCTACAATATTCATTTATAAAAATAACATTCAGAATTCAGTGAGCACAATCACAATAGCCCAGTTTTATAACTTGGGCTCTGATACCATTTGTAATGTACCTCTATTACCATAAAATTTTTTTTTTTTTGACATTATCGATTTATAGCCTGGGATGTATTATCCAAACTTATGTATCAAATAGGGTCATAACCCTCATGTTGAGGTTAAATTGACTTTCCCAATTATATACTTCAGTGTGGGCTATATATATATATATCCATATAGTATGCCATATGACATAATTTTCGACACATGATAAAACTTACATATATATATACCTATAAGAACCATTCAACAAACTTACATATATGCAGATGATATATATATAATTGATTTATATATGTGTATGACTACTACTCTTATACCACACACCAATCATAAGTACGTATAACGCACTAACCATAATTGTGACGAAACGTTGGTATATATATGGAGAAAATTGGTTTTATATATATATATATATATATATATATATATATATATATATATATATATATATATATATATATATATACATATATATGTATATAGCGTAAGACGTAATGGCTAGAGCAATTTTCATGATCACATATATAGGACCATAAGTTAACACAAATATTCATATTCATTTGAGACCCTAAGGTTTTACATATGTTTCGTTCTGAACTCTGATAGCAATTTCGAGGTGCATCATTTCATTCTGCGTACGTTGATTTGGCCCGATCTTGGCATTTAAGTCCGGAGTACCACCTGCACAAAGGTTGAGCCACCTCGGCTTGGGTTCACATGGCAATACGTTGGACCGCTACACTATTCACCCTCAAGCGTGTTCGAGACTGTGGCTTATTAACTTGTTTCGTAGTACTCTATCTACCCTGGTTAACAGATATGGAGGATGTAAGTTCTGAATTTAATTGTGACAGTTCCGCCGAGTTGCCCATCCCCATGACCGTCGTTGTGATGAGGACAAGTGTAGGGTGCTGGCGGGTTAGGGTTTGTAGTTTTTTATTCCAGTTGTTCTTTAATTCCCCCATTGCATAAATATGTTCTTTTCTCTCATTCCGAACGAGTAATGCGGCAATCCCTTGGCTTGGCAACCCGATGCAGGAGTGAAATCTCTCCACGCCATCTCTCAGCCTGTTGAGGTCGTTTCCTCCCACAGTCGATGGAAGCTCTGAAATCATGGATACCTCTGACTTCCACGCAGGTAATTGCTTGTTTGGGGTTTTTGTATTTAGGTTGATAGCCATTTACCAGAATCATATTTCTATTACTAAATCTTTTCAGTCTTTTTCACCAGGCGTTTGTTTCAGTGGCTATGAATTTTTACGAGTCAAACAATTTTGTTTACAGTTAACTAAATTTTCCTCTGGTACGTGGTTTTATCTTGGTGTCTAGGGCGTTTCACGGAGAGCTTTCGATCCAAAAACTCTCGGCGTTCAGGTAATAGTCTTGATGATTGATTTTTCGTCCCATCGTCTCTGGTTACGTATTCTTGGTTGCATGCTACCGACTGTAGTCTTTCAGTTGGGGCACGGCTGTAATGTTTATTGATTTCTGCATATCGATACCTGAACCTTTACATCTTTACCCATTTTCTGGAATTGATTTACGCACTTGCCTCTAATTGCCATTGCATTTTCGTGGATTTCTAATACGTCTTCCCTGGCTGTGCAGGTGTCAGTTCTTACTTACCGAGGTGAAGTCTTTCGTTCCCTGTGAATACCCTAGCCTTAGCTACGCAGATTTTTCGCATAGGGTGCTTCATGTACTAACTTGAACTTATGCTCATACCTACAGGTCGGTATTCGTGGCATTCTCCTATTGAGATAGCTTCCAGATGAATGCTTGATGGCAAGAAGTCGGTTCCTGAATTTCTCGTGATGGAACGATGCCATCATTGCTCGCTATAAACTTTTGATTTTGTTAATCTCAGACATATAATGGATAACGCTTTGTTTCTAATTCATACTACGAACTGTGTTTATCACCGTCTGCGTTTTAAGTTCTGTTGAGTTTTATTCGGCATTTATGCTGAGACTCGTTAAGCTTCTGATGCTACTTTTTGGTCGTGGATAGTGAATAACGATTCCGTATTGAGATATATATATATATATATATATGTTGTATATTCTGGTTAATTTGTTTTTGACTAAATTCTCGGCATATTATATTTATTTCGTTGTGATGCCGATGGACGGTGATTGACTATGTGAAAAGCCTTAAGTTATTTATCGTTTTCATTTTAGACTTGTTCTATATCTATAATATTCTCTTCTATTGACATGATATATGAAATTTCCCGTATTTCCAGTTCCTGCTAGAGGAAGGTCTGTAGAGTTAATATATTCAATATCTACTGTAGGCTTCCATTTGTTATTCTCGTACTGAAAATTATACAATGTCTGTCAAGTCTCTTTTTATATCTACCTACTCCCTTACTGTGGTTACTTCCGTGTTGTTATCATAAATTACTCACACGTTCAGAATAATATATCGAAACTGATGGGCAACTAGCTATACCAGGTGATATTCCATAACGTTTTATGTTTGCGATATAAGTACTGGTCATATTAATCCTCTAATCTCAGGTATAACCAGAATTTCAGGTGACAGCTACATACCTCCTGGGGTGTGTGATTGCTGCCTTACAACACATCTATGAACTATATTTCTGAGCTGAATAATTTTTCACCTGATTCCCCTACTGTGTTAATAAAGAAGATTCAGAGTACTTTGTATTATGTCTATACTCTTCCATGTATTTACAGAATGTTTAT
>JAXQQM020091435.1:0-39853 GCA_034641835.2 Pinus albicaulis
GAGGTTTCCCACTTTTTGAGGAGGTAAATCCCCTCTGCGGACAGAGGCGATCCCAACTAGCCCAGATCGGGTCTAGCAACAATCAAACACGCTACAGTGCAGGTTCCTAATTTTAAATAAACCGACTTGCAAGGAAGGCTTACCTGGAATCTGACGCTGTCGTTTGTAGAAGAGGTGGTGCTCTCGTTCCTTCGCCCTGGCAGATCACAGCCCTCACAATCTCCGTGACCGGACACCTGCACATGCAAGAAACAACACAAACGCAAGCATAAAATCCAGTGCATACAACTATATATCAGTCGAAGAGGATATAACTCATGAACATGATCAAGAACAAGAGTGGAACCATCACCGATAGTCGCTTATCATTAAAGGGTCAAAAGAATAATACAACCATAGCTTCGACGCAACACTCTCCTTTAGCGGGTCGTCAGCACAACATGTCTCGAAAAATCCTGTTAGGGATGGGACAAGCCTCTCTCTCCAGATACTTGGAAATAGTATCCTTGCTTGGATTTGGCCTTGGGGAATCAAGAAGGCTTTTGTAGCATGAAAGCTCTTGGGAACTTAGAAATTCTGCCACTCTTTGGAACTAGCTTGCAATGGAAATGGGCAAGCTTTTATAGAAGGAGGAAGGGGAGTTGGGATCCCTATAATTATGGGATTGGCCCTATCATCAAGGAAGCTTCCATGAGAGGTGGCAAACCACTTCCTCTCCATGGAAATCCGTAGCCAAACCTCCCAACTCAAGATAGAAATCAGCCCAGTATTTTGTTAGGATGAAACTTCCGCCTTTTATTTTTAAAAAACACCTCTTAATATGGTTGGCGCGGGTACGGCTCTATGACAGAGCGCCAATTGGCGCGCCCTCTTTGGAGGATTTCCCTCTTGGCACGAGGGCTGAAATATGGAACCGCGCCAATGGAAAAGGAGCTATTTTTGGGGTTTTTTGCAAGGAGATGTCTTTAGGGCAATTAAATCTCATCTTCATAGGGATGCAATGAAAGTATTTTCAAGTCTTAACTCTGCCCACAGTTCACGGAATGAGCCCTCCAATGTGCGGGATGGGGATTGTAGGGACAGTGACAAATTGCTGTGTAACAGATGCCCCCTAAAGCATGAGGCCCGAAAGAGAGAGAGAGGGGTGAAATGCTTTACGAGAACATGCCGACCGAAAACACCGCCATCGGAAAACCTGCGGAGCGAAGTACAACTGATGTCTCAGATACATGATATATATGTGTGGTATGGGCACAACCATCCATAACAAAGTGTACAATAATCTAGATCCAAGGCATGGACGCAGCCATCCAATGAAGATCGATAAATAGACTCAGGTATGGTCGCAACCATCCAATCAGTGAGTCATGTAATAACCATAATAATTCACAATGTCACAGCCTGGATTACAACAGACACAATCCAGGGTCTTGCGCTCCATCTCGACCCGAAAAAAGTACAAGTTCAAGCATGCGAATATGTGAGCTGAAGTCGAACATGCAATAACATCGTCTGATTACCAGCCAATGATGGAAGCTCTTAACAGACGCGAGAGGAACCACCAATAATGACAATGGCCCTCAAGGTACTATAGGTACAATCTATGGCGTGCGAATCAATGAGCTGGTGTCGAACACCCGTAGAATCACTCGATCGGAGGCCAATAATGAAAACCTCACGTTGAATGCGACGAACCTGCCATTGAGGCATGCAGGCTCCAAGGTACCATGAAAGAGTCTCTAGACCATCTTCTTGGATAATGAGCTGAAGTCGACAGGAAGTGACCTTGATCGAAGGTGGGCCATAATGTTTCCCACATCATCGACACGATACGGAGGAACATGATGTTTTTTTGTGAATCAGGATCATCTGAGAATCAGAGGAAGGTTGATACTTGCAGAGGTCAACTTCTCTTGAACATGTAAACGGCACGACAGTGGACTTGGCAGTATTTGACATCAACAGATCAGAGGTCATGGTGACGAGGCAATGAGTAGATGAGAGGTCAAAAGGGATTATCCAAACCCACGGAGGTAAAGTGAAGAACGAGACGAGATGTCCCCAACCCGACACGAATGCAGATAAGTGCCATGTTCAAGAGCGACATACTGCCGACACGACAACGATACTGGTTCCATTTTCCCCCACCATTTCTCGCGAGTACCCCAATTATTTTTGATATCAAGCTTGAAGGGGATAGCATATGCTTGTAATATAAGTCCACCCTTCGGGTGAATCCATCCTAGTACATTTAACGAGCCCTAGGAAGGAGCGACTCGAATAATGTCATTTCGACTGAATCCGATGTCATCAGGGTTTAACGAGTCTGGAAAATGAAGAAATCGACGTCTTTTCACATTTAGAGAGTTTGAAAAGACAGCAAAAAGTAAACTCCAGCGGTCCCTTTTTGTAGATAGTTCCTCGGACCCGAAAAGGTAGAAAATAATACCCGAGAAAACCTCCTAGTCGCGATAGGCTAGGGTATTCCTTTTTCGTAAATAATCCATTCCAGCCCGAAAAAGGGGTAAACGTATACTGGGTAGATGTTGATTCGTGTCCACTTTAACGAGATCGAAACAACAAGGGCCTCAGCAATATTTTCATGTTTAGAGAGTCAGAAAAGAGCTGAAAGATGACTCTAGAGTAACTTTTTCGTGTATTTACCGAGTCCGAAAAAGTATAAAATACAACTTGTTTCACCATTTCAGTTGTGTAAAAGACTTGTTGCTGCACAAAAAGGCAAGTGTAAAACCCATTTTCGACACAAATATATTAAAACATTCGGAAAAATAACTTTCAAAACCTATATTGAGTTCAAAAAGTTATAAATATGTCAAATGGTAAAAATAGAATTACTTTTTACTATTTACCTCACCGAAAAGCAGCAGTGGTCCAGTTTGGTGTGCAAACTTCTGACAGTGATTATGACCGATCCGGGCTACCATTCCGAGTTCCGTCAGTTCCCGGTAAGATGCGCTTCTTTGCACTCCATTTCAATCCATTTTTTAATAGTTGTCCATCATGCATTAGACTTCTGAGGCCACTTTTTAAATTTTTAGGGCTCCGCTCATTGGCGCGAGTATCGAGCACGGACCCACGCCAATGAGCTTTTACATACAAAGGGCTCGCGCTAGTGGCAGAACCTCATTTTTTTCCTAAAAATTCGAGATTTTTAATCAAATTGGATGAAATTTGAAGCTCATCATAGATCTAATTAAGGGTTTTGACCATGTTGATGCAGTGAACCGAGAAAAATGGTGATTGAGTGGAAAGAAAGGGAGCACGGTGAAGAAGATGAACAGGCCATGGAAAATGAAGTTTGCATGAATGCCCTTAGGAACTGTGGGCTAAAAAAGTTCTTCGTAACACCTTGTTTACAAGCTCAGCCCGAGCTTCTGCAGTACTTGATCAATATGTGGGACGCAGATGAAAAAGTATTGAAACTGCGAGACCAAGTGTTAGAACTGGAGGTTGCTGACGTGTACTTCATAACTGGATTATCGCGCAGAGGTCCGGTGCCCATACTAACTGGGAGGAGACCATCTGGTGAGAAAATGGAGCAAGTGATGGCACGAGTGTGCCGAGGGGCACAACTGGGATCCGGAAGTGGAAAGGTGGATATCCATACCATTCCTGATCTGGCACTGAGAGTAGTGTTGCATACCATCATGCGGGCTGTGGGGTTGCAGCCACCACATGAGGCCACAAAGGCCCAACTTTTGTTGGCCTCAGAGTGTATGACTCCTCTATTGTTCGACTGGGCCACAATAGTGATGATAAACATAAAGAGGCAACTGACCAAATGCAAAAAAGCCAAGCTAAAACAGTTTGGCTATGGTTCTATCCTGGTATCGTTCATTCTGGAATGATTACCAATCTTCCAGGGCCAAGGGGCCATAGTAGCTGAGCCTATTCCACAAGAGCCAAGAATGGCTTGCTAGGCAGAGCTGATGCCCAGAGCTGGAGGGGGCCAACAGATGTCCTGGAGGCCAGAGTTTTTTGGGTGGTTTAGGCGTCAGCTGATCGTAGTGGAAGACTGGCCATATGCCGGTATCGATTTCACTGGTGATCCAGATCTCCCACTGCCAGAGGGAGATGATTGGGACGAGGAGTTGGGTATGACCCCTTCTCTTTTTGATTTTATATTTTATGATTTTTTTTGTTAATACATGTTCTTCCTGACAAATTTTATATGCATGCAGACATGGTTCCAGAGAGACCAGCCGGTATGTCTCTTATCACACGGAGGACTCTTCCCGCACCTGATCCTCAGGAAGAGGGTGCAAAAGGGGGGGAGTTAATCTAGAATCTCGAGGGCATCGCCCGAGGGATCCCAGACTACGCCCGGCTGGCGAATGTACTGATGGCGTACCAGAGACACACGGTGGGAGTGCCCAGTTGCCTCCACCGAATTCTAAGACACTTAGTGCATGCAGTTACCTGTTTTCATGAGCACCATGCAGATTAGACTCCTAGAACTTTTATCATGCACATTTTTTGAGAGACATGTCGTCTCCGGATGTATTAAGGCGAACATATATATTTTTTTATTTACTGTGATGCAAACTATGTAAAAATTTCGATATATATATATATACATATCTATTTCTGGATGGGTCTTTCTCTTTCATGTGATGATGATTTACAAATTGCGCAAATCTCTATCTAACACCAAATTAGCTACTGCATTAGTTAACGCATTCATATGCCTGGGAATATGTTGGTAAGTAATATAGTCAAAGTTTCTTTCCAGTAAATGAATATGTAGATACAGACGTAAGATGGATGGGTTTCTGACCGAATAATGACCGTTCAGTTGTAATACTACAAGTTGCGAGTCTAGATACACAAGTAATTCACGGATACCAAGGTTCACAGCCTTGGTTAATAATTCTAATACAACACTATATTCCGCGATGTTATTTGTAGTACGTCCCAGACACACACCTTGCAGGTTGACCAACTCACCAGCAAGATCGTAGATTACCCAGGCTGCTGAAGACAGATTCCTGGTACTGCGGGAGGCACCATCCGCGAAACCAACAAATGGATGAATGGAATCTGCACAATCAGGAAGACCCCATCAGTAGAAAGATGTTTACATTTCAAACCACACCACACATGCACACAAATGAAAAACACACACTTATGTACACACACCACACCAAAAATCACTTCAGGCATAGTATTTTTTGAGGTACAGCCCATTTCTGGGCTATGCCAGCGGAATTCCTTCATAATCTATAAGCTCATAAGCCCCATTATTCAAAACTCATTTTACTATGTAGGGCCCATGCCACATAGGTTGGAACTTACCAGCCCCAAGCTTATCATGTGCTTGATCGTACAGGAGGACGAGGTCTCCTTCAACAAAGGAACGAGGAGAAAGCGATTGATTGAAGTGAGCTTTGACCCGCTTCTTTTTTGCTTCAATAACTAAAGCAGCTAAGAGGTGGTTTTTGATCTAACCGTTCCAGATACAAAAGACGCTCTTCCTCAGTAGAAGTGTTGGGTAGAAGCTCCATAGCTAATTTCAAGGAAGGAATCTCGCATTCAACCGGAAGAGTTGCTTCCAGACCATACACCAATTGAAATGGTGTGAATCCAGTTGCACTCTTTGTAGATGTCCGGTATGCCCATAGAGCTAAGAACAGTTGGAGGTGCCATTTGGATTTGTGGATACCAACTGTTCATTGAAGCATAGTGACCAGAACCTTGTTCACTGCTTCAACCTGGCCGTTTTCCTGAGGGTAATACGGCGTTGAGCTATCGTGACGTAAACCCAACTTTGAAGTCAGCTCAGCCATCATATAATCTCGGAAATGAGTACCGTGGTCAGTAACGATGGCTTGCGGGACCCTGAAACGTGCAATGATATGGTTGAATATGAATTGGGCAGTTGTCTTACCATCGGCAGCTAGTGTAGGCATCGCTTCGGCCCACTTGGTGAAGTAGTCGACAGGGACAATGATATATGCATGCCCCCCGGCTGAGTGAGGGTTACACGCCATAAAATCCACACCCCATTTCGAAAAAGGGCCGACGGTAATAACAGGATGCAAAGGGAGAGGCGGCGCAGGCATCTTGCGCTGAAACACCTGGCATGCGTGACATCTACGGACTGCAACGATACAGTCTTTGAATATTGACAGCCAGAAATAACCTACTCACAGAATCTTCTGGGCAGTAGCATATCCGGACATATGTCCACCACAGGCACCACTGTGGTATTCATTTAGAACCCTTTCAGCCTCTTCCAAGGTTAGGCACCGACGGAGCACCGAATCTACTCCAACACGGTATAATGTATCTCCTATGATACGATAGGGTTGAGACTGATGCCGAATCTAACGTCGGGCATCTTTATTCAACTTAGACCGAAATGTGGAGGTCTGAAGATACACGATTATGTCACCATACCAAGGGTCGCGACTACTGATGAGGAAAAGAGTTTCGTCTAGGATATGATCCTCGGAAAGTGAAGGAGCGGAGTCTATCGGGAGAGAGCATATAAGATCCGCAAAAACCAGTGATTTCTTGGACTTAGCGGTACTGAAATCTAAGTCAAACTCCTGCAGGATAATTATCCATTTGGAGTATTTTCCCCCCAGCAATTGTCTAGAGAGAATATATGTCATGGGGTTGCAATCTGAAACCACTCTTATCGTACACAGCAGGATGTAATGGTGAAAGCGCTGCACAGCGTGTACTGCGGCTAACGCCAACTTCTCAACGTGATCATAACGCGTTTCCGTATGGAGAAGGTTCTGTGAAAGATAATAAACAACATGTTCATTACCATCATTGTCATCCTGCACCAGAACCATAGCAATGGTGCTCAACGTGGCGGCGAGATATAAAGTGAAATCACGGCGATAATCAGGTGGACGAAGCAAAGGAGCATTAACCAATAACGTCTTTAGCTTCTCAAAGGACTGTTGAGCAATTTCGTCCCAATGGAAGGGAACATTCTGCTTTAATAGGCTTGTGAATCCTTTAGCCACCTCTGCGTAGTTCGGGATAAAGCGTCGAAGGAAGTTCGCTTTTCCTTGCAGACTCTGTAACTGATATAACGAGGAGGGTGATGGGAGGTTGATGATAACCTTGAATTTTAAAGGGTCAAGGTGAATTCCGTCTTTGGAGACTATGAATCCCAAAAGACGGCCAGAATCCATGCAGAAGACGCACTTATGAGGATTGAGCCTAATATTGTAGCACCTACAACGGAGGAAGATCTGGCGAAGGTGTTTAGGGTGATCCTCTCGCCTAGCTGAATGAGCTGGAAAGTCGTCCAGATAAGGCTGAACGATATGGCAAATGTCATGAAAAGCATAAGACATCGCACACTGAAAAGTGGCTCCAGCTTTCTTCAAGACGAATGGGAGCTTTTTATACGCGAAAGTACCCCACGGACAGATGAATGTGGTCTTATGTTGATCCTCAGGTGCAATATTGATCTGATTATACCCTGAGAAACCATCCATCAAGGAATAAATCTCACTTCTGGCACATTCGTCGATAATCTGATCTATGAACGGAGTGGGATAATTATCTTTTGGACATGCACGATTGATGTCGTGGTAATCAACACAGACCTTAATAGTACCCTGCTTTTTATCAACAGGAAAAATGTTAGAAACCCATTCTGTGAGGGGTATGGGATAAATAAAGCCCACGTTCAGAAGTTTTTCAACTTCTGCCTTAATTGCAGCGGCTTTCCGAGGATGCATGGGGCGTAAGCATTGGCGCATGGGCTTCGCACCTGGATAGGTTGGAATCTCATGCACTACGATACTGGGATCAACCCCCGACATTTCCTCGTAGGACCAGGCAAACACATCTTTGAATTATTTGAAAATATCAGTATAGACTTGAATCTCATCAGGAGAACAAGTCAGTCCCACGTGAATATTCTCAACGATCCCCGGTTTAACGGAGATGTTGATCGGGATGGTTTGAGTGATATTACTCAGGTTTCCCTCCGAAAAAACCTCGTGCGTCAAAATGGGCGTTTGAAGAGGAGGAGTAGGAACCTAAGATGCATAACGCTCCATACATTCAGACATTGCCCCCAAGCTAGGCATAAAAGAGGAGCGATGATGTCCATCGCCCCAAGGCAGCTCCTCGAGAGACATAGTTTCAATGATGGCTTCATCGGAAGGAAATTTCTCTTTGAGAGGATCAGGTGAATCGGCCTAACCAAGCCAGGGGGATTGAGAGTAAACATCTAGAGCCATGCTCAAAGGAGCATGCTGAGGAGGTGGAGGATCAGATGCGGCAACAATTTCACAGTAGTTGATCTCTACTGGAGTCAAGGGCATTGATTCTCCAAACTCAAACACCTGCTCAGGCGTAGGAATAAGCCAGGGGTCATCAGACCTGGAAATCATGTTAACTTGAGCGGTGTGCGGTGGTGGTGCAGGAAAGATCCCCATGAGGACGGGGTCCTTGAAGAGACCAGGTCCAACACTGTTAGGGGGATTCAGAATCTGATCCACGTATGGTACGTTGTTCTCAGAAGTAGAGGTGAACAAGGACAACTAATCCACCGTGACGATTTTTCCCTCGTGAGGGAACTTAAGAAGTCGAAAGATGGTGGATGGCATGCATAGCATGGTATGGGTCCAGCTGCGGCCAGGAAGTATATTGTAGTTGATTTTGGCATCGAATACTTCTACTTCCACGTTGACAGTCTTCCCTTGTAAAGTGATCGCTAAACTTTCAAGAACACCCAGGGGTTTGGATTTCTGACCATCAAATGCCTCGAGGGCATTGGGAGATGACGCAAGGGCTGGAGAGCCAATGGCCTTCCAGCAAGCGGATGACATGACGCAGGTAGAAGCACCTTCATCCACAATGGCCCTATGGATGTTAAGACCATTAATCCCGAATTGAATAACAAGAGCTATCTGATGTGGAAGTCAGGGGGAGAAATTCTCTAAATCGAAGGTGAGAAGACTCGAATCGGCGGGATCAATGCCACCGATTGCAGACAATAAAGCCTTCTGTTGCGAAGGACAGCTTTGAAGAACTTCTAGTGTAGACATAGCAGAAGGCGCCTGTGCCAAATCCTCAACAATGTTGTAATGTTTAGCGGCACGAGCATTCGGATTATAAGAATGTCTTCGAAGAACACCTTTAGAAGGTGGCTTCACAACGGGTTCAGGAGTAGGCTTCTCGATTTCGAATGAACCAGAGACAGGTGGGGGAGGCGATCCATCCGCAACTGCCTTCCCGGGTGCCTGCCGCGATTCGTTGTAATCCTTCGAACGCATAGCGACAGAGATAGGTGCAACACTCTTCATCATGAAAACTTGTGACCCAAATGGTGCAGATGGTGACAGCTGTTCGACCCTTTGGGTCTGCTGAGATGGGAATGGCTCCTTAAGAACTGTCAGAGGCCCTTTTGAGCCCTTGAGAAGTTGACTAACTTCGGATCGTCGTGGAAAATCCTTAGTATAATGGTCTCCTTCAAAAATGAGGCAAGGGTACTTCGGTTTACGCTGAGAGCCATCCTCAGTACAAGATTTGGATTCTGGCCTTGGGGCATCGGGTTTGGATTTACCTTTGCCCTTCTTTTTCCCCTTGGAGGCTTTCTCCACAGGATTGGCCTGAACGGCATTCACCTCCATGGTTTTGCCAGAATATGATGGAGTGGGACTAGCAGGAGCATTGTTGGAAGAATTAGACTTCTGCTTCCCATTCGAAGACTTCTTCGAATTCTGAGATACAGAACCAATGACACCATCCACTGCGGGGGTAGGTGGAGCCTTAGAGGTTCTGGATTTTGGGGCATCAGGAAAGATATCATAAAGCGTGCCGGACTAAGAATATACAAGATCCAGATATTGGGCACGCGCAATGGCTTTTTCCTCCGTCACACACGCTCCCATCGCAATATCCTGGGCGATTTTGTTCACAAAGGAGGTGGTGAACCAGTGAGTTAGTATCTGATCAGGTATATGAAATTTGATCAGTCTACGACGGCACCGCCACTCATGAATGTGATCCGAGATGTGAGTGGCCTTGTCCCGCTTCAAAGAAGTCAGGAGGTGCGTCCCGGCTTCATAACGAACCGGTAACTAAAAGTGCGTGAGAAAAGCCATGGCTAAGGAATTGAAATCTTGGAAGATACCACGGGATAACTCTATGTACCACTTAGCAGCAGCTCCAGTTAAAGTGCGCTGGAAGAGGCGCAGACGAATAGAATCGTTGACCCAAGAGTTAGACGAACACCAAAGATGATACGTCATCACATGCGCTTGGGGGTCCTCTCCAGCTTTTCCCTCAAGCTTGGGGCAGTCAGCTGGTATCTTGGTAGGAACCGGAGGCCAATATGGATTATGTAAAATCGGATCATTGGTTAATTTTGAAACATCCGGCAACTCCAAGGTGGCCAGGAATGGCAATGGCGGATTAACTGGCATGCCAGACCCAGAATGAGGACCGCTACCTGTACTCCACAATGGTTGTGAATATCCTTGCCCCCATGGGTTCTGTCCCGTAGGATTCTGACCGTAGGGGGTGTAGGTCATATAACCAGACTAATTTGGATGCTGGTAACCAGTGTGAGGGGCTTGATAACAAGGGTGTGGACCCTGATTAGGATTAGGCCCTGTATAAGCAGCATTTGGATTTGGCTGCTGAGTATAGGTATAACCAAGTGGAGGAGGATAATACTGAGAGCCTCTGGGGTGGTTATAATTCGGTTGAGATTGACCATGAGAATAATAACTTCCTTGAGGATGAGTCGGCTGCTGATCGGTGGAACCCTGCGGAGCCTGATAACTAGGGCGCAGCTGTTGATTTGGCTGTGGCATCGAATGAATCGGCTGCTGGGCAGGGTTAATAGAATGAGCAGGCTGCCTTGAGTGAACAGGTTGACCTGACTGAGAGGGCTGCCCTGAATGAACAGGTTGACCTGGATAAACAGGTGGCACCGGTTGCGCAGGCTGACCTGGCTGCAAAGGAGCCCCAGGTTGTACCGAATGAGCTGGTTGGCCTGGAGGCGGAACACCAGGTTGTACCGGATGGGCTGGTTAGCCTGGTGGAGGAATAGGGCCAGGTGACTGCTGGTAACCGGCTTGACCTGGAGCAGAACCATAGGATTGTCTCGGCTGATATGCAACGTTAGAAACAACAGGATACTGTGGTTGCGTAGGCTGAGAAGGCTGGATTTTCCCCCCAGGACCATAGACCGGTCCCGGTTGGTACCCCGGCTGAGGCTGTATAGGTTGACCGGAAGGGCTATAATACTGTCCTTGCGGACTGTATGACGGCCCTTGCTGGCCTGCAGGGTAGCCTTGCATGGGCTGCCCCTGTGGGTCATAAGGATAGCCAGGTTGGCCCGAAGGTTGGCCTTGGAAAGGTTGCCCTTGCGGGTTATAAGCCTGGTTGTAAGGTAAACCTTGAGCATGAAGGTAAGCCTCAGGAGCGGGTAGACGCAAAATGTCCCCGTGCTCATCATACTGACCTGGAAAAGCATACACGGGTGTACCATCCTGTGCATAGTGCAAAAAATAAGAGCGGTTGGGATCTTGGGAGGATGGTCCAACCTCGGGGTTCGGCTGTAGCAAGGACAACCGATACTCCTCCGGAGAGATATTCTCCGGTACAGCAGTAGCTAGATAATTGTCTTCAGGAGACGGCACAGCTCTAGCAGAGGGTGCCGTGACAACGGGTGATGAGGCGGCCACACAAACAGTGGGCCGAACAGGTACAGAAGTAACGGGCGTCTGAGGAGACATCCCCAGTGGAGTCGCCAAATTGTTGAGGAGGTAAATCCCCTCTGCGGACAGAGGCGATCCATACTAGCCCAGATTTGGTCTAGCAACAATAAAAAATGCTATAGTGCAGGTTCCTAATTGTAAATAAACCGACTTGCGAGGAAGGCTTACCTGGAATCTGACGCTGTCGTTTGTAGAAGAGGTGGTGCTCCCATTCCTTCGCCCTGGCAGATCAGAGCTCTCACAATCTCCGTGATCGGACACCTGCACATGCAAGAAACAACACAAACGCAAGCATAAAATCCAGTGCATACAACTATATATCAGTTGAAGAGGATATAACTCATGAACATGATCAAGAACAAGAGTGGAACCATAACCGATAGTCACTTATCATTAAAGGGTCAAAAGAAGAATACAACCATAGCTTCGACGCAGCACTCTCCTTTAGCGGGTCGTCAGCACAACATGTCTCGAAAAAGCCTGTCAGGGATGGGACAAGCCTCTGTCTCCAGATACTTGGCAATATTCTCCTTGCTTGGATTTGGCCTTGGGGAATCAAGAAGGCTTTTGCAGCATGAAAGCTCTTGGGAACTTAGAAATTCGGCCACTCTTTGGAACTAGCTTGCAATGGAAATGGGCAAGCTTTTATAGAAGGAGGAAGGGGAGTTGGGATCCCTATAATTATGGGATTGGCCCTATCATCAAGGAAGCTTCCATGAGAGGTGGCAAACCACTTCCTCTCCATGGAAATCTGTAGCCAAACCTCCCAACTCAAGATAGAAATCAGCCCAGTAATTTGTTAGGATGAAACTTACACCTTTTATTTTTATAAAACACCTCTTAATATGGTTGGCCCGGGTACAGCTCTATGACAGAGCGCCAATTGGCGCGTCCTATTTGGAGGATTTCCCTCTTGGCGCGAGGGCTGAACTATGGAACCGCGCTAATGGAAAAAGAGCTATTTTTGGGGTTTTTTGCAAGGAGATGTCTTTAGGGAAATTAAAGCTCATCTTCAGAGGAATGCAATGAAAGTATTTTCAAGTCTTGACTCTGCCCACAGGTCACGGAATGAGCCCTCCAATGTGCGGGATGGGGATTGTAGGGACAGTGAAAAATTGCTATGTAACACCCCTCGAAGAGGTTGATTTCTAAGGCGTTGATATATCTTTTCTTCTATTTTTTGAGCTGGTTTCATAACATTTGGTATCAGAGCTTTGGATTCTAGGGTTTCACTATTGCAAACAATTCATCGTGGAATTTTCACTATAACTTATTTTATACGAAGGTTTCGTACATCTAAAAGAAAAACCCATTTGAGCCAAAATCCGGAGGAACATTGTGCAAACATTTTAGATCTTGGTTTGCTATAGTTTCGCAGATATGATCTACAGTTAGGTTTTTCGGGGCAGGATCTAATTTCATCCCAAAGAGGTGACCTCGGGGAAAATCGTCATAACTTTCTCTTTGAGCATTGTATTCTCGATTTTTTTAAAAGTGGTCTAAATTTCGTTGACCGTAGTTTCGGTGTATTGATGTCGAACCAAAAAAGACGAAATAGTGACACATGGAACGTCGTACAATGTTTCTCTTTTGAAGTAGTCCATAATTAGGGTCAGGGAGATTGGGAATAAATTTACCTGAAGAAGAGAATCGGAGTTGACCTATGGAATTGAAAATAAGACCGCAGTAATACTACAATCTCCAAAGTTCAAATCTTGGGGATCATAAATCACATAGATACAGCGCAGGATCAATAGATAGCTCCTCAAAAACAAGAAAAAGGCATGTATATTTTTTTTAAATTTCATAATGGTTGTGTGAAAAATCAGTTTGAAGTGATTCTAAGGGAATATTTAAGAACATATACTTTATTGGGTTCTAAAATGCTTCCAAAATAGTTCCACACCCATTAAGCCCTTTGAAACTTCTACTATGACACATGAAGAGGAAGAAGTGCAACATGATGTATAAAAATTGCAAGAACAAGTGTAGCAAATGTCATTTCACAAAAAGTAACCAAAAATGAAATGAAGCTAAAATGGATGGTTTGAAGAAATGCATGGAAGCTAAGATGAATGTCATGGAAGCTAAGATGAATGGTGTGGAATCTAAGATGGATGGTTTGAAGAATGACATGGAAGCTAATATGGATGGCATGGAAGCTAAGATCGATGAAAAAATTAAAGGCAACATGGAAGACATGAATAATGATCTAAAAGAACACATGGAGGTTTGAAGGAAGGTTTGACAAAGTTTCTACAAGAATGATTTCTAATGGCGAAAAGGTAGAGGAAATCAAGGATGAGAAACAAATAAATATTAATCATGATTTCACAGGGATCAATGTCGGATTGAAGACCCACCATATTCCAAAGATCGATATGAGGAAGTTTGATGGAAAGGATCTCGTAACATGGATACTATATATGGAGTAATTATTTGATCTCCATAATGTGAAAAAAAAACACAAACGGTACATATTGAAACTTTATATTTAGAAAAAAATACATTTGTATGGTATTGATAGCTTTTATCTCGTAAAAAAATTGTAACTTGGTTAATTTTACTGAGGAAATGATAGCACATTATGGGGATATAAAGAGAAACACATTCTTTAGCCAATTGATAAATCTCAAACAAAAGGGTTCAATGGTGGAGTACATTGAGGACTTCCCTAAAAAATGAATATAAGGGTAGCTATTATTCCGTAGAACACATGATTGATGTATTCATAGGGACTTTAAAGGATACGATTCAACATGAGGGTTTTCTTCTGGGACCTAATTCATTGGAAAATGCATTTAGGTTGGCAAGAAAAATTGAAAGAAAACATATGGCGACAAGGAAGCCTACAACTCAAAACTATAAAGATGGAAGTATTTCTACTCCTAGGCTTCCAAAATCTACAAGGTTGAAAACACAACAATTGGAAGAAAAAGAGCAAAAAGGCTTTACAAAATTGTGATTGAAAATACACTAAAGGAAATTATTTTACGTAGATTGTGAAGAGGAGGAAGAAAATGAACAAGAAAAATTAAAATAAGAGGATATACACCATGAACTAAACGTAGATAAAGGAAAAACGAATCCAACCATATCATGTAATGCATTGGAACGAATTAGCACTCGCAAAACTCTCAATATTGAATGACATATGAAGAAGAAGAATGTAAAAGTGTTGATTGATTTAGGGTAGTACCCATAATTTTATTCATTGTAAGGTACTCAAGGAATTTAATTGCTTCATATACCTAACACTAGAGTGTCAAGTGATGGTTGCAAGTGGAGTAACTATAAATTTCTTTGGAAAGTGCCATAAATATCAAGCTATCCATGGGGGAATATCTATTGAATATTCCAATGCTTTCCATTCCAATGAGTGATGCTCATGTTGTAATAGGAGTACAATTGTTACAATCTTTGGGGATGGTAGCTTTTAATTTTCAAGAACTTTTCTTGAACTTTTTTTGAAAGGAAAGGAATTTAAATTATAGGGCATCGTAGGGAAGACGAGAAACATAATAAGATCTAATGTCATGAAAAAAGGATTCCGAAGAAAGAACAACGAGGCGTAATTGCAAAATTATGCTTATCTAAAGTTCCAACATCAAAATCATTTATTTCTAAAAAATCTCCAAAAACTCTTGGACAATCATTCCAAGGTGTTTGAAACTCCTGAAGGACTCCCACCTATTTCATGTTATTCATTTTATTCCGTGAATTTCTCTCCAAACATCAAAGCCTTACAAATATCCTTATGTCGAGAAGAGAGAAATTGAATGTATGATTGCGTAAATGCTAGAGGTTGGTATAATTAAACCTATTCAAAGTTATTTCTCTCGCTCTAGTAGCATTGGTGAACAATAAGTATGGATCATGTTTCATGTGTCTAGATTATAGGGAGCTCAATGAGCTCACTATTAAAGATAAATTTCCCATTCTTGTGATTGATGAATTATTGTATGAATTACATGAAGCAATTTATTTCACCAAGTTGGATCTTCGTTTAGGATATCATCAAATTATAATGAAAATCGAAGGCATTCCGAAAACAACATTTTGAACTCGTGACGGTCACTATGAATTTATTTTCATGACTTTTCGCCTTACCAATGCACCTTCTACATTTAAAGGGCTGATGAATTCCATTTTCAAGCCCTCTTCCTTAGAAAATTTGTGTTAGTATTTTTTGAGGATATATTAATCTATAGTAGGTCCTAGAAGGATCATGTTCAACATGTTGATTAGTAGTGCTCAAACTATTGAGGAGAAACAATTATATGTAAAAACTTCCAAACGTTTATTTGGATTACAAGATGTAAACATTCGGTCATATTGTATCTCGTGAGGGTATTAAGGTAGACCGTGACAAAATTAAAGCTACATTAAGGAATGGAAATTCCCCACAACCATAAGGTAGTTGCGAGGATTTCTCGGTTAATAGGGTATTATTGTAAGTTTGATAAGAATTATAGGAGAACAACAATGCCTATAACAAAGATTATTGAAGAAAATGAATTTTCACGCACTTAAAGCAACATTATTGAAGAAAATATTAATGAGGCAATGTGCCAAGCACTAGTATTATCTATGCGACTTCATAAAAGCCTTTATTGTGGAATGTGATGCCACGAGAAATGAAATTGGTGTTGTTTTAATGAAATAAGGAATACCCATTTATTTTGAAAAGTCTTCTAATCAAATGAAATTTTTACATAAAGCTATATATGAGAAGGAAATAAAAGAGTAATACTACATGCACTAAAGAAATGGTGACCTTACCTAATGGGAATTCACTTCAAGGTAAAAACTTATCATGATAGTATTAAATACTTTTTGGAACAAGGAATATATTTTGTAAGAGCAACAAAATTAATGGGTCACAAAGATTTTAGGTTATGACTTTGAAATCATCTACAAGAAAGGGAAGCTAATCGTTGCTGTATACGCGCTCTCAAGAAACGATGAGGATGTGAAAGCATTGTTTTTTTTTCTCCATTTCTATTATCCAACAAAATTGGATAAATCAAGCAAGGGAGGAATGGAAAAATGACAAAGAAGTGTGAACAATCATTCAACCGCAACAAGATCCAAGTACATATGATACATTTAGTTGGAAAAATGATTCCTTATGGTACAAATATTTATTATATCTTTTCAGAATAAGTTCTCAACCAAAAAATATTATTTTGGAATTGCACACCTCTCACATAGAAGCACACTCAATATTTTAAAAAATTACTTTGGCTGTGGTGAAGAAAGAATTTTTTTGGGATGGCCTTAAACCCGATATTCAAAATTTTGTGGCAAAATGTTTGCTTTCCAGCGCAAAATAAAGTTGGAGACAATTAAAACCCAAGTCTCCGTTGCGATTTATCCATTCCAAGTCAACATTGGGAGGAGGTTTCAATGGATTTTATCACAGGTTTACCTATGTCCGGTTGTAGCCAGTGTCATCAATGGTGGTAGTTGATACACTTGCCAAGTATGCACACTTTTGTGAATTATCTCATCCATTTAAAGTGAGTACCATTGCTACTACATTTATGGAAACAATTCAAAACATATATGGAAGACCAAAGATTATTTTAAGTGGCAAGAGATCCCATTTTCACCGGAAATTTATGGACATAATTATTTCCCTTTTGTTTGGGTATTCAACCAACTCATAGCTCATATGATCATCCTCCATTCAATGGAAAATCCGAGATAGTGAAAAAATGTTTGGAAGGATATCTTCTCGATTCTTTGTATCCGCATCAAAAAATACAATGGGTCAAGTGGTTACCTCTGATGAATGGTGGTATAACACTCTTCCACACCTGAAGAAAATTGCCCTATTTATGGTACTTTATGGATATCATCCATCATCCATCACATCATATTTAAGAGAAAATTATAGGGTTCAAGTATTGGAATATCACATTAAGCATCAACAACAAGTTCTCAAAATATTAAAGGATAACCTAAATTTGGCACAAAATCAAATGAAATGACATGAGATTTAACATCACATTGAGAGAAGTTTTGGTGTAGGTTACCGGGTATTTTTACAAACTCTACAACCATACAAACAAATGTCCTCAAGCAAGCTAAGAAGGATAATAAATTATCGCTAAAGTATTATGATCCTTACAAGGTGTTGCAAAGGATTGGTACTATGGCATAAAAATTGGAGGTTCCCGATTCCTCCCGAGTGCACCGAGTTTTCCATGTTTCATGCTTAAAGAAGGTTGTAGGTGACAAAATTATGCTTCAAACAATATTGCTTTAACTTGATGAGGAATGAAAAATCATATTGGAACCTCGACACATGTCAATAAACATGAACTCACAAATTTTACGAAATCGGTCAATTTAAGAGTATCTCATCAAGTGGAAGAAATTACCCATTGAATATTCCACATGGGAGGATGAGAATTTTATAAAGCATCCAAAAATACTCAAGCATTGAGAACAATACTTTTTGAAGGAGAGGTATGTTAGGTCCCTATATTACTAGTGTACTCCCTTATTGTCTTTAGTGTAGCCCCCTTATTGTTATTATTGTACCCCCGTAGTCCCCATATTGTTATCATTATGCCCCATAAAAGCCCAATATTGTTATTTTTATGACTTTTACTATTATTGTTAGGTAGGTTAGGATTATGTTGTGGATACCATGGGCTCCTATATATATAAACGAGGTTTTTTTCATTTGTATCATCCAATAATTGTTCATTTATGTAATATAAAGAAGGTTTTCCCTCGAAGAAGTCGATTTCTAAGGCATTGATCTATCTTTTACTCTATTTTGTGAGTTTGTTATATATATATATATATATATATATATATATATATATATATATATATATATATATGTACCCACACACACACACACAAACACACGTTATATTGCATTATTATTCATAAAAAATATATAAATGAAAATTATTTGTAGAATATATGAAAACCTACATAATTTTGCATCAATGAAGATATAAATGGCATCAACCATATAGAAACTACGTTCTACCAATTACAAGGAAACATACAAATTTTTATCAGACTTTGTGTGTGTGTGTGTGTGTGTGTGTATCTACACACACACACACACACAGATATATATATATATATATATATATATATATATATATATATATATATATATATATATATATACACGCACACACACACATAAATTATATTGCATTTTTATTCATAAAAAATATCTAGAATTCCAAATTAGTTGTAGAATATATGAAAACCTACATATTTTTACATCAATGAAGTTATAAATGGATTCCATAGTACATTAGTTATTAATCATTCAAGAATCAATCATATAGAAACTATGTTCTATCAATTACAAGAAAACATACAAATTTTTAATCCAAATATTGAAAGTAGACCATAGCTACAATGTGCAAGAGTTCAATACCGCATTTGGAAGAGAATTCACAGAAAAAAAAATGACTAAAGAGCATGTCAACCTAGAAGAGAATATGAGAAATATCAATGAGAGGATGATAAAGTATCATGAAGAGAAGATCCATGTGAGCAAACAACTCGTTGTAGTGTCGCATGCGCAGATGCAAATCTCAATATGGAAAAATAAATGGAATGTAAAGTAAAGTTTCCAAAATTATATCTAGAGGATCTAGAAAATATTCTAATTCAACTTTTCAAATTCATCAAAAATATATTACAATATATATAAGAGAAAAACATCCCAATGATGTAGTCTTCAAAGAAAGATTAAAGGAGCCAAATCACTTGTGCTCAATGGTGAAGGAAAATTTCTATGTAAAGACTCAATCTTAATTTGTGAATATAGTGGTCGTGTATTTTTTTTTGTGTCAAACAATAGAGTGACTTTCCAAAAAAACACTAAGTGTTAAATTTGGTTTTCCAAGTGAAGTGACAGATCATATTCCATTGTTTTGCAAATCAAAGGAAAGTGTCGTAGCAATCTCATCCCGCCCATCACCACCACCAAAAGATTTAAAACATTGAAAAAATATAATCTCCTCCTCGAAAAGGGGATTTTTCTTTTTCTCTTATTAGAATGAAGATGGAATGGAGTTATGGGTTAGAGAAAACTCCAGGAAGATTCACTTGGAAGTAGTTGTAGGAAAAGGATACAAAGTCTATGAAGGAAGAAAATCATGTTCAAGGAAGGAAAAATTCCTCGAGCCTCCTAATGAACCCTCATCTCATATCTTGAGATCAATGGCTCCTGACATTGGCTAGTAAAATTATTTAACTTCATAACTTTATACTATGATTCATTAATTGAAAAAAAATAATACAACAACAAAATTTAATTTTCCTGCTAAAACCTCCAGGAAAGAGCTTATTCATTACTTACTCCACTTAAGTAAGAATTTACAAGGTTGATTAATATTCTTCACAAGTTAAGGCACCAAGCTAGTGAATAATACCCTGAGCTACCATAACTCAACAGACTAAAGACTCTTATTTTTAGAAGGTAAAGTCGTCAAGCCTTTTTGAAGGTTAACAATAGAGTGATTTTCCGTAAGAATCACCAAGGGTTGAAGATATTTATCCAAGTGAAGCATAGATTAGGAGCCAATATTTTTATAATCAAAGGAAAGCGCTAAAACCCCCCAAAATGTTGAAAATGAAAGAAAATTAAAAAAATATGAAAAGAAAATCTTTTCTTCGAAAAGTAGATTTTTAATTTTTGTATTTAAAAAACGAGGTAGAGTGTTTAGTCAAACAAACGGAGACACCTTGAGAGGGTGGAAAGTGTGTGCAAGCTTCAATTAAAAAGTAGTTGTAAGTGGAGGAAATAAAGTATGTGAAGGAAAATGTATTGTAAGGGAAGAAGGAAAAAATGCAATAGCTTAATTCTTCACTCGATTCTCGTTAGAAGCGAACTAGAAAGGTAGGCTCATTTAACCCATTAGGTTACAATGTGTAAGAGAGAAATAATGAAAATGTGGAAGAACATTCCGATGGAAACAATTATGTAATACTCTTCCACTTAGAATAGGCTATGAGAAGTATAGAGAGCATGAGATAAATAATAATTCCATTACTACTTTGATTTGGTCAATATTTGCATATACACCTAATACTTGTCATATTTATGATTTCTCTTATATATATGCTATATCGTATGAAAAAATCATTAAAAATGATGTAAAATGAGAAGAGTGGTAGCTTTGTGGCTAATTTTCGAGAGGATCTCGAAAAATGAGAAATCGTATTTTTGTAGTTAAGAAGTCTATGACTATGGCCTGGGAATCTCATCTCCATGCTCACTATCCTTACCGTTTTTAGAGTCAACTTTCTACGTAGGAAAATATGAAAAAAAGGATTCAAACAGGAGCATAGCTTGGCACATGATTTTGTGAGATCCTGGTGAGAGTAATGAGATAATCATGATGTTTTATCCAATCAGATCATCCAAATACATAGGAAACAACACAGACGATTTTCCAATGACACCGTTGTACAGCCTCCATCATCAAAGAGGGCCATATTTGGCTTCTTCATGATTTTCTTGGCTACAATGGAATTTCGATTGGGTGATATAGAGTATTTTACAGGTGGTTGGGTTGGGATAGACCCTCAATGATGTACCATAAGGTAATATTGTGAGTTTTCCAAAGGTGATTTTATGCGTCTTCTTTATCCGAGCAATAATATCTCGTTGGGATTCAATTTATTTAAAAAATATTCTAAGCATAACGTAGAGTAGAAAATAATTAAATGGGAGAAAAAACTATGGATGGAATTGATCTATAACAAATCAATAGGGGCAAGCCTAAAATTTCAAATTCCCCTCCGCCCATCAAATGAAATTCGATGAGGTTTTTTTTTATTTTTCATGCCCTTCATTTTACATTTGAAATTTGTGAGTGTCGACCTTCTCTTATTTGGAAATTCTCTTCAACTACTTCGCATCTCAAATTTAATTAATCTTCCTCTAAGAGTGCCTTGTTTTTTTCTACATTCTCATACGTAGATTTGAAATAACATATAACCATACGTGTTTTGAAATAACATATAACCATACTTTTAAAATTTTATAAGGCTTTTCACTTTTGGGGGTTAATATTTTTAAATGTATTTCAATTTTTTAACATGTGAAAGGCACTAAAGAAAGCTGACATTGCTATGATGGTGTGAGGATCCTCGACCACCATTAGATGAGATGGAGTTATGCATCCGTCTAGGCATATTAGGTGGAAAACTCACATCAATAAGAAAAATACTAAATGGAAGTAACTAGTTGTATAAGGTTCTATCGTCCATCGTAAATGATTTTTTGGTTAGCCCAATCATGAAACCTTTGATCTTATAGCTACAATCTATGATTGGTTTCATGGAAATTGATGGGAATCCTATCTTAATCAAGTTTCCTTCAACGATAACATGAATTCAATTATTATAATTATATATCCTTCCTCATTGGTTACTATTGAAAATACCATCCAGAAGATGAAAATAGAAATATTTGTTCATTCATCTAGCTAAACTAGGCACTCAAAATACAAAAGAGATGGAGGATGAACCCAACATTCTCATGTTTTGTGTGAGAGACGACTAAATCTAGAATTCCACATCAGCTTCATAGAAACTAAAACAAAGTCTATGAATATATGGAATTTCTAAAGGATTAACGTTATGGTTGGTTATAATCGTACATCTATGACACTCTACAACCTTGGTGAAGATAATTACCATATAAATATATACATTTTTTAGCCCGTACAATGTCCCAAGTCCGAGAAAGGATATCGACAGAAGTAACCTCAACCAAGCTTTGGGCTTGGTAGCTACCACTAAACCGTAGAGGGCTCTCTCATGAAAATCAAGGCCGAAAGGCTTGATTGGATGAGGAGTGGATTTTGTAGGCTACTTAGGTCACTTCCTTTAGGTTTTTAAATTTTGATGGTTTTTTTTTTTGTTGGATGAGGGATGAAAACCAGGTAGCTAGGTCAAAATTATCAAAGGGTTACAAACTTGCAAATATATCGAGGGAGCAAAGTAGCAATGATTTTGTGATGGGCTTAGGATTATTGTCGTTGTAGTGTAGGGTTTGAAAATGAAAGAGGATATTAATGAGAATATGGAAGGAATTCATTAAATCAAAAAGGAAAATTACATGAATGACATTTCAAAACAAAACTTTTCTTCATGAAAGAATTTTGGCTATAAATATTTTAGGAAAATCATTGAAGAAGGAAATTTATGGAAAGGAAACATGTATATCATTTATATAAGACTATAACGTAGAAAATACAACATCAAAAAATCATTGCATATGAATTCCTAGATAATATTTTCAATCGGTCCTTTGATTTCCATCAATAAAAATATGAATTACATGGTACAATAGTCTCACCCTTGATTTTCAACCGTCAAAACTTAAGAAATGCATACATATACACAAGAAACCATTTCCCTCTCTTAGGGGTCGAATCCTAGAGTGGAGGAGCAAGCCATGATTCGCTCACCTAAAACCTAAAGACTCGGGGAGGTTAACAAAACTCTCCTTAAGATAGAAAAATGGATACATTTGACAATGAAAGATATTTACAAGCATGTATCCACCTACTTTTCACTCTAACAAGCCTATTTACACCTCAAGGCATCATTAAAACATAAAAATGACAAATTAGATCGCAGGGTCACGCCTATTCCAGTCAATCGAGAAAATTAGCTTCCAGAAAAAAACATAGAGAAATATCAAGAAAAACGCAATGTTTCGTAGGAAAAAACACAATGAATTTGGTGTAAGAGGCTTTTGAAGGCCTTTCCAGGACCAAATCTAGATCTAAAAGATGTTGGAGAAAGATTTGTTTGTCTAATAAGTATGATTTAATCTCAAGTATTGAAAAATATTGATCCTATCCTCCAAAATCAATTTACAAGTACTCCAAAACACAATGAACTTTGAAAACAAGTAATGCTGTTTTTTACATGGATTTTTGACATTTGGACCCACCCAAATTAGCTAACATGGTTGTCCTAGGGGCTTAAGTTGATGTGGTGGTCACCAGAAATCAAAATATGTAAAAATTTTGGCATTTGGAGGCCCACATCAAAAGTGCAACGTGAGGTACGTCGCGTTTTTGGACTAAGGACTGCTCAAAATTTGCCCAAAAGTCCAAAAAAACTTCAAAATTTTCCAAAGTTTCTCCAAATTTGCTCAAAATTGTTCCGTACTTGACTCAGAAGACTAAGTGGTATGATATGTGATAAGGAAGCATCAACAAGAAAATCCAACTTACCCTTCTCTTCTTACTTCATTATGGTTTATTTGAGTTTTTCCTCCAACTACTTCTGATTTTGCCCTAGACACCGATTCCCCGTGTAGTAATACAAGGCAATGTGTCTATGAATGTTATTGTTCCTATTTTCCCCTTTTTTGACATTTTTCCAAATGACGATTGACTTCTTCAAGCCAATATTCATTGCTTCGTTTCAATTCTCGCCAATATGAGCTCATCCACTATCATTTTGGTCCTTGGTGGAGATACCTCTTTGTTGTCGAAGTGCTTTTTGGAGGCCTCTAGTCCTTGGCCTCTTTCCTATTACCTTCTCTTCATGCTTATCTAAATCATCTATGTCAACTATCGCTTTTCCTTCACATCCTTCTTTTGCTTCACATCAACTTCATGCATATTCAAAAGCAGTTTATTTAACTTCTCATCCCATATTTCCTCCCCGCTCTAGGAATGAAACTGGAAGAAATTGGCCTTTTGAAAAGATATCCTCAAGTTCTTTGATCTCAAAATATTTCTCCATGATGACCTTCTACCGTTATTTTCTCTTCATTCTCCTCCAAGTCCTCCGCCATGTCGTTGTCAAGATGGAATGGCTCCTCATGTTGCAAAGGTGTCTCATGTTGTGATGATGATACTTGTTCATTTGATGTGAGTTTGTTCTTTTAACAATGTTTGGAGTAAAAATCCTTCTTCCTCTTTTATATGTTTGAAATACTTTAGCCCTAGGTCTCCTCTTCACCGAAATTCCGGCTGATGAGCCAATCTCCTTGCCTTGGTGGGTGTTGATGGTGTACTTTGGCTAGTCGGCTAACTAGTAGGGGGGAAAAAATGATAGCGGAATGAATGAATTTCTCACAAGAGATTCCCATCTAAGTGAGCTGGTGTATGACAATTATTTTTAAGTGAGGGCATGGTGCAAAATACCGGCTTTATTATCACTCTATGTTGCGGCTCGCCGCTTAGCCAAGCTCTTGTAGAGGTAGTAGGGTAGGTTGATAATCTTAATAATTCGTAAAGTGCATCAAAAATCTGACATGATATTTGTAAAACCTAGAGAATCTAACCTCACATGTGAAATACTTCATTATGCCTCATTAATGGAGAACAATTGTCAAGAATTTGTCCAAAAGGAAAACCTTCCAATGGCATCTTTGTACCGATTTCGATGAAGGCTTTGTAATTCTCAGCTTCCAAATTTGCTCCCGAACCACTTTTCCACACTATTTTGTATCCCTTTGTAGCTGTAGCTATGGCCTTAGTTTAAATTGGTAGTATCTCACCCTCACAACCTATGGACCTTATATCTCCTAAGGTTAGTGAGAAAACCTAATTTGTTAACTTGGCATGATATTTCCTCACTTCTGGTCGGATTTGCTCACAAACCCTAAACATCCTAAATTTTGAAAACATTACTTGGCCAGTCAGAATACATTAACTCATGAGTTTTAAGTGGCTCAAACCTTGATATTGACCTCGTATGGCTTCTTTTCTCCTCCATTGTTCTCAATTTCCAAAGAAAAACCCTAATGGAAAAATAGGGGAAGTAGGGTGAGGGGATAGGATCAAGGGATTGGGGGAGGAGATATGAGGGTAGGAAAATTTAGGGAGGTATCTAGGGGTATTAGGAAGGTTAGGGAAGTAAAAAATGAAAAACTAAGTGAAGGGATTTGTGTAGGCAATTTAAATACAACTTAACCCTTAAGTTACCAAAAACGCAACGTAGGATCTAGGTGTTAGATGTAGGGGTTGGGAAAATAGGGGTTTGGAAAATGAGGTTGATGGGTGTGAGGACTGGGAAGTGTCTTTGGGTGTCATGAAAGGTAGATTCTATATGGGATAGGTGTTCCCGTTTGTGGTTTGGAAAATGAAGCCCACCCACCCTAAAAAGTAGTGAAGTATGTGGAGGATCTTAACCACAAAAATAAGGGAAAAAAATGTTGATAGGAGATTTCAAAGGATTGAAATTACTTGTAAATAGCCGATGAAACCTTCACATTCCCCTCGAAAACCCATGGAAATGATTTTTTTTCTTGTAGGAGTGAAAACACAACGAAATGGAAAAAATGCAACGTGGTTTCCTCGAAATGCAATGTGACTACATAGAGAGGGTGCCAATCACCTTTTATAGTGTACTTTGATGTTGAAAGTGTTGAGATAGTATTTTTTAGTGAGTGAGTGCTCTATGCAATTGAAATGAGTGAAATAAATTGTTTGATGGTCTTTTATAGCTTGTGGAAATCAAATTTTCTTCATAATGGTGTGGTGGCCCACCATATGTTTTTCACTTTTGGCTTGAAAAGTTTGCATTTGGAACATTATGAAAATATTATATATTATTGAAATAAAATTGCATTTGAAACAAAACTTTATTGATAAATTTTCCTATTACTACTCCTTCATTTTACATCTATTTATGAAATGACATATTTTAATGAATTAGACCCTAATGACCTAATGGTGACACTCGATGAACAAGGAATGAAGACCATGGTGGTATGACTCAAATGATAATGAAGACTTTGAAGTGATGAATCATCGAATCGAAATATGAAAATGACGAGCACATGAAATATTTTTAAAGGATCATTAATATACCTAGACACACTAGCCAGCTGACCAAATTTTTATTTGAAGACCTAATGAAACCATGAAAATTTGACTTCTGACACCCTAAAAAACTTTTGTTAGATCACATTTGGTCACCGCATGGCATATAATCGATCGAAACTAACATTCTTAACACATTTAAAATAATCTCAATGTGAACACTAGGTTAATCACACATAATGTAGGAAATAATAAAATATCATTTAAATAGAGGATTTATATCGATAAAGCTAGATCTGTATGGGTTGCACCATTTTGATCACAACTCACTTCATGGAAAGACATGGGATGTTAAGAAGCCACAAAGTAAAAATAAATCAACCTTATGTTTCTATGAGGACAAGAAAACCCTTTCCATCTAATGTTGTAGATGCTAACATTGACTCCCCTCAAACCATGGTATTTACCGAATACAACAAAACCCATTTATATATTTAGATGGACACACTACATACATAGCACACAACACACATAGAATAGTTATTGAAAGAATAAATGATACAAATATACGTAGGTAGGAGGAAATATATGATGTGGGGTTGGCCGGCCTTTCAAAGAGTGGGTAAAGTGAGGATAAAGTGTGACAAGGCTACTCTCTTGCACATTCAGACACGTCTCCAAAAACATGTAACGATGTATTATTTAATATTTCATTAAAAGGATATACATCAACCATTTTAGTTGATACCCACTTCTCATTGATTACACCTTGGTTTAAAGCATCCTATACAAAGTACATAGACATGGGAAATAATCAAATACATAGACAATAATCACATCTGAAGAATGTACATTACCCTATAAAATTAGATTTATACATGTTTTGTTGGATCCTATATTACTAGTGTAGTTCCTTATTGTTGTTAGTGTAACCCCCTTATTGTTATTTTTGTGCCCCCGTAGCCCCCATATTGTTATTATTGTGCTCCATAAAAGCCACTATTTTTATTGTTGTGCCCTTACATTATTATTGTTAGGTCGATCAGGATTATATTGTGACCGCATGGACTCCTACATAGAAAGGAGGTTTTTTCATTGTATCATCCAATAATATTTCATTTATGTAATGTAAAGTGAGTTTCCCCCTTGGAAGTAGCTTATATCTAAGGCATTGATTTCTCTTTTCTTATATTTTGCAAGTTGGTTTCATAAGATTTGGTATCAAAGCTTTGATTCTAGGGTTTCGTTGCTTCAAATAGGTCATATTTTCATTTTCGCTATAACAATTTTTATAAGGGTTGTTCGTATGCTACAAGAAAACACATTTACAAAGAAATCCTCGATGAACATCTTGGAAAAATTTCATCTCTTGGTTCAAATATTTTTGGAGATATGATATGTGTAATTTACGCTTTTATGTGCTCCCAAATTTCATGTAAAATAGGTTATCTTGGAAAACTTGCCATAACTCTTTCTTCCGAGCATCGCATTGGAATTCTCTAAAAAATGACCGAAAGTACATGGATTGCGCTTTTTTTATATAAATTTTTAAGAGTCGAAGGAGGAAATAGTGACATGGCACGATGTACAAGTTTGCTCTATGGAACCAAATTACAATTAGTTCATTTTGGGAGATTGGGCATAACTTTTCCTTGAAGAATCTAAATGAGCTTTAACCTATGGCATTGGAAAAAGCGGACTCCCAGGGCTAATACAAAATATAAATTCAGACATTGGAGATCCGAAATTATAGAGTGTACATCAAGCTTTCAATATCAATCTCCTCAAGCGCAAGCAGGTGTGTATTTTTTTCTCAAATTGCATAAGCTTTGTTTGAAAATCAGCTTGAAGTGATCTGGGTATATTGAAGCATAGATATCCATAATGGGTTCTAAAATTTCTGCATAAAAATAATTCAAGACTCATTACACACTTTATAAGGATCTACTATGGCTCATGAAGAGGAAGAAGTGAAACATGATATATAAAAATTATAAGAGCAAGTGCAACAACTTTCTATCTCGCAAAAATTTTAAAAAATGAAATGGAAGTTTTGAAGAAAGGCATGGAAGCTAAGATGGATGGTTTTAAGAATGTCATGGAAGCTAAGATGGATGACATGGAAGAAAATGGAAGACATGAAGAGTGATATAAAATCATACATGGATGGTTTGAAGGAAGGTTTGACAAAGTGGATAAAAGAAATGATTCCTAATGGCGAAACGATAGTAGAGGAAATCCTGTGATGAGAAAAACAAATTGTTAATTGTGATTTCATAAAATCTAATGTTGGATTGAAGACCCACCATATTCCAAATATTGATATGAGGAAGTTTGATGGCAAGGATCCCATAACATGGATACTACAGATGGAGCAATATTTTGATCTAAATAATGTGCAAAACATGTAAAAGGTATGCATGGAAACTTTATATTTAGGACAAAATACATTTTCATGTATCAACATGTCTTTGCTCCCGTCAAAAAATTGTCACTTGGTCGATTTTTATGGAGGAAATGGTATCACATTATGAGGATATAAAGAGCAACACCTTCTTTAGCCAATTGATAAATCTCAAACAAAAGGGTCTGGGTTGGTGGAGCACATTGGTGACTTCCAAATATTGAATATATGGGTAACCGATATTCCATAGGAACAACATGATTGATTTCTTTATAGGGACTTTAGAGGATAACAACCAACACAAGGTTCACCTTTAGGAACATGATTTATCGAGAAAGAATTCAAAGTTGGTAAGAAAAAATTGAATGTAAAATTACATGCATACAAGGAAGCCTACCACACACATCTATAAATATGGAAGTGTTGCTACCTCAGACTTCCAAAAACACAAGGTTGACACCCAAAAATTGGAAGAATAAAGAGAAAGTGCTTACGCTCAGGGATATCAGAGCACACTAAAGGTCATAAAATGTAGAAGAAATGATTTTACATAGATTTTGAAGAGGAGGAATAAATGAACAAGAAGAGGATATACACCAGGAACCAACCCTAGAGAAAGAACAAATGAGTCCGACCATCTCGTAATGCATTGATAGAATTACCTGCCCTCAAACTCTCAATATATAAACACATATCAAGAATAAAAATTTAATAAGCATGTTGATTGATTCTGGGTAGTACCCATAATTTTATTCATTCTAAGGTAGCCAACAAATTGAATTGCTTCCTATACCTACCACCACAAAGTGTCAAGTGATGGTTGCAAATGGAGGAACTATAAGTTTCTTCCGGAAAATGCCATAATATCAAGTTAACTATGGGGAATATTTATTGAATAGTCCAATTCTTTCCATTCCAATAGGAGGTGATGTTGTTGTACTAGGAGTAATGTTACAATCTTTGGGAACGACAAACCTTTAATTTTCAAGAAATTTTCTTTGAATTTTTTTTTTCAAAAGGAAAAGAAGTTGAATTATGGGGTATCGTAGGAAGTCGAGAAAGATAATACACTTTAATGTCATGAAAAACTCGAAGAAAGAACAACGCAGGCGTAATTTCACAATTATGCTCAATATAAGTTCCAACATTAAAATCATCTATTTCTCTAGATCTCCAAAAAGTCTGACAATCATTCCAAGTTGTTTTAAACTCCCAAAGGACTCCCACCTATCTAGGATCATGATCTTGATATTCAATTGATTCCGGGAAGTGTTCCTCCAAACATCAAGTGTTACAAACATATCTATGTCCAAAAGAGAGAAATTTAATGTATGATTGCAACAATGTTAGAGGCTAGTATAATTCAACCTATTCAAAAGTTATTTCTCCTCGCTCCAAAATAGTATTGGTGCATGGGAAGGATGGATCATGGCTCATGTGTCCGGATTATAGGGAGCTCAATAAGCTCACTAGTAAAGATAAATTTACCATTCCCGTGATTGATGAATTATTGGATGAATTACATGGAGAAATTTATTTTACCAAGATGGATCTTCGTTCGTGATATCATCAAATTAAAATGAATAATTAAGATATTCTAAAAACAACATTTCGAACTCATGAGGGTCATTATGAATTTTTGGTCATGCCTTTTGGCTCTACCACTAACCCTTCCACACTCAAGGGTGAATGAATTCCATTTTCAAACACTTTCTTAGAAACTTTGTGTTATTATTTTTTGATGATATACTAATCTACATGAGTCTTGGATGGATCATGTTCAACATGTTGACAGGGTGCTCAAAATACTCCAGAGTGAATAATTATATGAAAAACCTCCAATTTTTTCTTTGGATTACAAGAGGTGGGAATATCCGGGTCATATTGTATCTCATGAGGGTGTTAAGTGCGTACCCTAACAAAATTAAATCCATTAAGGAATGGGAAATTCCCCACAAGTATAAATAAATTGCGAGGATTTCTTAGGTTAACAGGGTATTATCGCAATATTTTTAATAATTATGGGAAGACAACAGCACCTATAACAACATTATTGAAGAAAATGAATTTTCATGTACTTCTTAAGCAACTAAGGCCTCGAACAATGTGCCTAGGACCGGTCTTAGCTACGCTAGACTTCAAAAACTCTTTATTGTGGAATGCGATGCCTCAAGAAATGGAATTGGTGTCATTTTAATGCAAGAAGGAAGAGCCATTGATTTTGAAATTCATCCAATCAAAACAAAGTATTTAGAGAAAGCTATTTATGAGAAGGAAATGTAGGCAATACTACATGCACTAAATAAATGGTGACCTTACCTAATGGGAAGACACTTCAAGGTAAACCGATCATGATAGTCTTAAATACATTTTGGAACAAATAATATATTTAGAAGAGAAACAAAATGGGTCACAAAGATGTTGGGTTATGACATTGAAATATTCTACAAGCAAAAAAGGGAAGCCAAATGTTGTTGTATATGCAATCTCAAGAAAGGATGAAGTGGTCGAAGCGTTGCTTTGTTCCATTTCTATTACCCAACAAGATTGAATAACTAAAGAAAGGGATGAATGGAAGAATGAAGAAGAAGTGTGGACACTCATTCAAAATTTGAAGCAAGATCCTAGTACGTATGATACATTTAATCGTAAAAATGTGATTCACATAGTAACAAATATTGCTTATATCTTTGTAATAATTCCCAACTAAAACAAAGGATTCTTTTGTAATTTCACACCTTGTTAGCGCTCAAATCGCCTCAAAGCAAGAAGGCAAAACTCAAGGCAACATCAAACCAAGCTTAGCCTCGTAGCTAGTTCTACGAGGATGTAGAGAGGGCTCTCTCCTGTTCATCTCGTAAAACGGTTTTCGTAGGCCGAGATGACTTATAATGAACAAGGAATACCGATTTTAGGCTAGTAAAGAGATATAAAATGAGGTTTTTAATAAATGATTGGGTCAGTCGTATGGGATCGAGAAATACAGAGCAAGAGATTTAATCAAAGGCAATGTATTATTCCATAAGGCTAGGTAGGAGTGAAGTTTTTCTAACAATTAAATTGAAATTAAATGGGATGTAAAGATCGTTAAGAAAGCCGAAAAGGGAATTTAACAATGAACTCTTCGGTATTAAGAAAATACACAAATCTTGAACGCTCCTTCAAGGAAGAGCAAATAAATTGATTCTACCTATCCCATCGCAAAAGTATTCGTTGAACTCGATTATGAATGAAATGTAAAACATTACGAGATTACATATGAAACAGAGAAGAACATATGCTAAATTTCACGCCACAAGAATCTTATAACCGGAAATGTACCATTCAATTAATCATTAAACAACCGTACAAATGAAGCTCGTTCACTACAGGTTTCCTAACTCTCTCCCTTTACAAAATGGTTTTTCAATACAATAAATAGAACCAAGAGAAAAGAGATCGACCCAAAAACAAGGGATCCGTTTTTATCATTATTAACAAATAAAACTAAAAACTAACTCACTTTTTCTTCAAGATAGAATAACGCTCCTTCTTCTACTTGAGTCTCGTTGGATGACAAATGAAAGGGCGGAAACCGTAGTCAAGACCCTTTAAATTTGCAATCAAGAACAAAATAGGCAATCGAACTTTCGTCCGCCGTGATGAATATCTATGTTCCAATTTAAGCTTTGACTTTGACTTTTTACTTTACGTTTGCCTTTTATCCTGTAAAATAGACTCATACCTTTAACAACTCCTAAACAACTCGTCCATTGAAAGGAACTAAAAATGATAGGCTCAAACTTTACCCATAGTGGCCCGCCGTCCGCCGTGTTGCAATACTTTCTCGTTTCTCTAACTTCTCGAGTTCTTCATTTGAAGGATATTGCTCAAACTTGCTTATCGGTTCCAGCCTTTCTCCCGCCACTTACCTTCACACCGAGCGATGACTCCACATATTCCGCAAAACAACCGCTTCCTCTCGCTTCCTCATTTCTTTCTCACTACATGTGACAATGCAACACACCTTTTAGTTGACACATCCTAAATTCAACACCACATCCAAATACGTCGTCTCATCATCTTCGCACAACCCGACCTTTTCACCGCAACTCATATTATCATACAAGACATTTCCATAAAACCCGCATCCACTCTTGATTTATTACTCAGCCGCATGATTCGCAATGAGCCTTTTCTTCCCTCGGTAGGAGACAAAAATTTTAAAGGTTTCTTGGCAAATAATAGAATTTTCACCAAGTGGAAAATTAATTTCGGCCTTTCAAGGTTAGACGTCGTGTCATTTGAGGCGATTTGGGATCAAACCGGACGTCGCAGAATTTTTTTTTTTGGCTCGAGACCGTATGCAGCGCACTCACCCAATGCGTAGCGCGCGCCGCAAGTGCGTAGCGCGCTTGTTATTTAACACAAAGTTGGGAGGCTATATGCGTAGCGCGCTCTTGTGCATAGCGCGCTTCTCGCGCGTAGCGCGCACTTCACTCCGGCCTGACACGGAAAATCACGATTTCCCGGCCTCAACTTCACCACTTCGATTTCCGCTCTGGAGAATTTGTGCAAATTTAAGTTGCCCCGATAGGTTTAATGACTTCGTTGAAATCTTTCAAAACATCGGCTCGCAGATATGGCAAGTCAAACTTGCACATAATTTAACCAATGATCGATCGGGTCAACTTCGTGAATAAAAGCCCTCCATGCAAGCAACACTTCCCTTTCATTATCAAACGACATTACGTCAACCCCAATAATTGGAGAGCATGACTTTAAGGTCATTACATTTTGTACAAATGGGCGATCTTCTTTACAATGTGTTCAAATTGGCAATCCCTGGATAACAGATTGGGCTCGGAAAATGCCCTTTTCGACCAAAGACATTCAATATCACAATCAACCATAAAACGAAGTGCAAACAAAACATCGCTTCATAGGTAGTGAAGCACTTTGCGCCCAATCCATCAATTGTGATGCCCTTTAACAAGGTAAGTTCTCGCCACCCACATCCATCAATACCGAAATACCGTTACATGCAATCGAAATGTCAGATTTTATCCTTTGAATACTAAATTAACATGGTCGATGTGATCACCAGGTGAATTCAAAACACATAACCCAACTTTTGCACTCGCCGTAAAATCCCAGTTGCTCATTTTGCAAATTTGTTTGCATTATTCTTGAGCCCATCTACCAAAACATCTAATTATGTTGTCGATTTTTCCTGGCTTCCTCGTAAACTCTCAAGTTTATGCAACTCAGAAGTTTTCCCAACATACCATTACCTCGAACAATAAGGAGAAAGTTCATGTTTTGAAACTTAGCAAAAGTTCTTGCCGCAGTGCTAATAAACTTGATTTTATCCAAATCGGTGGCATTTCAAAACAAGTCTTTAACTTTGGCATCTCGCCCATGACATGGTAAACCTTTCGATCTCTCGAGGGAGTACATCGGTAGCATGTACTATTTACATAAAAATTCGAAAAATTTCTTCTTCAAAACAGGGTTTTGAAGAAGAATCAATCTCGCATTGATAACCATCTTGAAATAGAAACTCACTGAACCTTCTTCTAGCCTGTATGCATCATTCAACATGTTTGAAGGCCAACTATAAGACCGTGACTCTGAAATGACTCTTTTCTAGACCACAGTAACACCAATGACTGCAAATGACGAGAAAAGAACTTTGGAAAATCTGATTCTGACAAGGGACTGACAGGACGGAGTCTAACATTGGCTCCAATGGGGATGGCAGCTGCCGCTTCTTGGAGGTGCCAAGAACTGCAGATCTTTGGGAGAGCAGACAGTGCCTCCATCCATTGGGCGATGGAATCATTATTTTGACAAACATACTAAAGACTAATGACTCAACTTATTAACTGGAAAATCGACTCAAACTGACTTCAATGCAAACTGAAATGACTGAATTAAAACAAAAGATTTTTGAAAAAGGGCAGCAGTCCATCAAGCTTTAAAATCATGATGGCAACCACCTGCATACTGATGTGATATGTAAAATCATGTGTAGTGCACCTTCCAATGTAACCAATCCAGTAGATGGCTACACCCCAAATTTCTGCTCTTACTCTCTTTGAGCAGGCGGAATGATGAACCTGTAGGCAAATCAAAATAACCACTGAAACCAAAGCTTATGATAATGAACCAGGAAATATTTATCCTTTCTAATGTTTGCAGAAGAATGCTGAAGGGGTCTTGAAAATCCTGAAGCACTGGCTTATCTGGAGATCCAGCTGCAAAAATACAAGTATTCACTCCATTCTGATATGAAAGGACAATTGATTTCTGAGGGATAGAAATGCACAGAGAGGTATCTGCCATCTGAGTGTTAGCTGTAGGTTCCTTGACCATGAGAAATTATGGCATATATTCCTCAACTTCATGATCTAGGTCATTCTTAAACAAAAAACAATCTTCAAGATTATCAAACATGATAGCCTTATCATCTTTGTGAAAGAAAAAATTATCTGTTTGCTGGTCTACAAAACTGATTACAAGACAGTCATCTTTTTCAAAAGAGGAAGAAGTTTCACCAACACTTTCCTGACTATGTGTGCACTGCAAATCTGCTGTAGCTTGGGCTGTAACAAGACCTTTCAAAAGTAGATCTATCTCATCTTCAGACAAAGGAGACAATACCTTTTGTTTTCTTATGCTTCAACAGTAATTATCTTCATATGACAGGGCATTAAAACTATCATTTATTACTGAGTTATTGAAAGGAAATTTATCACTTACTTGCACAAAGATCTCATTCTGTTTTTCATGAACTGACTGGATTGCTTCTTCATGAAGGCTGTGTTCTAATGATGGACTGACAGTATGACTGAGAACATTTGGATCCATTACTGTGTCTTCTGCATTCCAGATGAATTCAACAGCAGAGTTCTCTTTGATGGGCTTCAGCACAAGATATGCTTGGTCATCATGATCTGAATCTGAATCTGAAGTAACTGACTGGACATTATCACAATCTGCAATCTGCATGTTGTCTTCTTTTGTGGGCAGATCTGAAATGTCATTCTCCCTTTCATCATTTTCAGCCATATGGCACTCTTCAACCTGTTGATCTTGATTCTGCTGCAAAATTTCCTGAGCATTTTGATGGGTATCCTCTAGGTTCTCTTAATTTTGCTGAAATGGATTTTCATATAGGGCTTCCATGATCTCATCATCTTCATAATATTTCTCAAGGCCTTCAATAAAAGTAGAAGCATGTTTGCAACAGTCATGAACTAAATTTAATGATGAATAAGATGCTTGATATCTTTCAATGAACAGGGCATGAAAATCCTTTAAACAGTAAATACAGGCCAGTGGCAAATTTTCATACCAAGATTGGGCTTCACCTTCCAGAGTGGCCAGGAATATCTCCATTAAGAAATCTTCAAGAAAATCCATCTTCAACTTCCGAATATGCATGTGAAATCTAACTAGATGTAAAGCAGCATCTTTCTTACCGTCATCGTTAAACGTAGGCAGATTCCTTGACCAATCTACCTTGGGCATTTTATTCGGAAAACCTGGAATGTGATCTCGGCTCATGGGAGCGTATCTTCTTGTGATTCGGTCCATCTTGAAAATCTGACAGCTACTAATCTCCCTGCAGTGAAGTCACCATGAAGCATTGATTGCTGGATGTTTCAGTGAAATCGCCAGGTGAATGATTTCAGCCTTGCAGTGTCTGACTGTTGTCCACCATCAACCATCAGATCTGAACTTGATACACGTACTGGGGAAATTTATAAGTTAAGTGTTACGATTACAAGCTAGACCGGAGATCGACTGAAGTAGCGTTTATCTACTATGCACTCACAGAGCAAGAGCAGTTTGAAGGCTACCTGGCGTGACTTGAGACTCCGTCTGTAGCTTATAAAACAAATAACACCCACAAGAAAACCAATTCTTCCCTAGTATGGTCGCCACTATGTTAGCGCTCAAATCTGCCTCAGGCTGAAGAAGGAAAAACTCGAGGCAACATCAAACCAAGCTTAGCCTCGTAGCTAGCCCTACGAGGACAGGAGAGGGCTCTCTCCGGGTCTATCTCAGCAAAAGGTTTTCAGAGGGGCTGAGATGACTTATAATGAACAGGGAATACTGATTTTAGGCTAGTAAAGAGATATAAAATGAGGTTTTTAATAAATGATTGGGTTTTCTGGGCTGTATGGGATCGAGAACAGTGTGAGCAGAGATTTAATCAAAGGCACAGATTATTCCATAAGGCGAGGTAGGAGTGAAGTTTAACAATTAAATTTAAATTAAATGGGATGTAAAGACTGTTAAGAAAGCTGAAAAGGGCATTTAACAATGAATCCCTTTCAGACAGAAGAAAATACACAAATCTTGAACGCTCCTTCAAGGCAGAGCAAATAAATTTGATTCTACCTATCCTACTGCAAAAGCATTCAGTGAACTGATTATGAATGAAATGTAAAACATTACGAGATTACATATGAAACAGTAGAAGAAACATATGATAAATTTCACGCCACAAGAATCTTATAAATCAGAGCTGTACCATTCAATTAATCTCTGTCAAACAACTGTACAAATGAAGCTCTCTGTTCTTCACTACAGGTTTCCCAGAACTCTCTCCCTTTACAAATGGTTTTTCAATACAATAAATAGAACCAAGAGAAAAGAGATCGACCCAAAACAAGGGATCTTTTTTATCATTATTAACAAATAAAACTAAAAAAACCAATCAGCTTTTCTGAAGATAGAATAGCGCTCCTTCTTCTACTTGAATTTGTTGATGACAAATGAAAGGGCAGAAACTGTAGCTGAAGACCCTTTAAATTTGCAACTGAAGACCAAAATAGGCAATCAAATCCTTTCGCTCTGCTGTGATGAATATCTATGTTCCAATTTAAGCTTTGACTTTGACTTTTTACTTTACGTTTGCCTTTTATCTGGTAAAATAGACTCGTAATTTTTAACAACTCCTAAACAGCCTGTCCAGTTGAAAGGAACTAAAAATGATAGGCTCAGCTTAACTCCATAGTGGCCTGCTGTCCAGCGTGTTGCAATACTTTCCTGTTTATCTAACTTCTCGAGTTCTTCATTTGAAGAAGATTGCTCAAACTTGCTTATCGGTTCCAGCCTTCTCTCCTGCTACGAATTCCTTCACACCGAGCGATGACTCTGATATCTTCAGCAAACAACCGCTTCCTCTGTCTTCATTTATTTCTCACTACATGTGACAATGCAACACGCCTTTTAGTTGACACATCTGAAATTCAACACTGCATCCAGCGTTTTCTGTCTCATCATCTTCGCACAACCTGACCTTTTCACCGCAACTCATATTATCATACAAGACATTTCCATAAAACCCAGATCCACTCTCGATTTATTACTGCTGCATGATTCGCAGTGAGCCTTTTTCTTCCCTCAAGTAGGAGCAACAAAAATTTCAGTGTTTCTTGGAAAATAATAGAATTTTCACCAAGCGGAAATGAATTTCGGCCTTTCAACGTTAGACGTTGCAAGCAATTTGAGGCGATTTGGGATCAAACCGGACGCAAGAGCAAAAATTTTGGCTCTGAGACTGTATGTGTAGCACACTCACCCAATGTGTAGCACGCTGCAAGTGCGTAGCGCGCTTGTTATTTAACAAAGGCTGGGGAGGCTATATGCGTAGCGCGCCTCTTGTGCATAGCGCGCCTTCTCTGCGCGTAGCGCGCACCTCCAGTCCAGTCCACAGCTTTGAAAATCACGATTTCGGCCCTCAAATTCACCACTTCGATTTATGCCTTGAGAATTTGTGCAAATGGGTTGTCTCCGATAGGTTTAATAGACTCCTGTTGAAATCTTCTTAAAACACCGGCTCAGAGATATGGCAAGTCAAACTTGCACATAATTTAACCAATGATCAGATCGGGGTCAACTTCGTGAATAAAAGCCCTCCATGCACGCAACACTTCCCTTTCATTATCAAATGACATTACGTCAACCCCAATAATTGGAGAGCATGACTTTAAGGTCATTACATTTTGTACAAATGGGCGATCTTCTCTTTACAATGTAACTAAATTGGCAATCTGGATAACAGGATTGGGCTCTGGAAAATGCCCTTTTCGACCAGCACATTCAATATCACAATCAACCATAAAACGAAGTGCAAACAGAACATCGCTTTCATAGGTAGTGAAGCACTTTGCGCCGAATCCATCAATTGTGATGCCCCTTTAACAAGGTAAGTTCTGCCACCTACATCCATCAATACTGAAATACTGCTACATGCAATCGAAATGCTGAATTTTATCCTTTGAATACTAAATTAACATGGCTGATGTGATCACGAGGGTGAATTCAAAACACATAACCCAACTTTATAATTCTGCCAGAAAACTTGTGCTGTTCATTTTGCAAATTTGTTTGCATTATTCTTGAGCCCATCTACCAAAACATCTAATTATGTTGCCTGATTTTTCCCTCTCTCTGTAAACTCTCAAGTTTATGCAAATCAGGAAGTTTGCCCAACATACCATTACTTGAACAATATGAGAAAGTTCATGTTTTGAAACTTAGCAAAAGTTCTTGCTGCAGGTGCTAATAAACTTGATTTTATCCAAATCAAGGCATTTCAAAACAAGTCTTTAACTTTGGCATCTCAGTCACGATACATGGTAAACCTTTCGATCTCTGAGGAGTACACTGGTACCATGGCAGCTTATTTACATAGAAGAATCAATCTCGCATTGATAACCATCTTGAAATAGAAACTCACTGAACCTTCTTCTAGCCTGTATGCATCATTCGACATGTTTGAAGGCCAACTATAAGACCTTGACTCTGAAATGACTCTTTTCTGGACCACAGTAACACCAATGACTGCAAATGACGAGAAAAGAACTTTGGAAAATCTGATTCTGACAAGGGACTGACAGGACGGAGTCTAACATACCTCTCCCTTAGGA
>JAXQQM020068821.1:0-22907 GCA_034641835.2 Pinus albicaulis
TGACGCAACAAAACTGAATTCGGACTCCTAAGGAGAGATGGTTAACTGTAGACGTGGCTCTGTTAGCAATTCCCTTGAAATTTCGTTCTCTACTCCACATGGTCTACTTTATTTTTTATTGCATGTTATTTATCAAATTTGAGGAATTTGATAAATAAATATCATTTGATAAATAAATATCATCGACTACCCTGGAAAATTAAAAAATAAATCTCTCGCCTTCATATTATACCACCAACCTATAAATCTTCAATGTTTAAACCTTCGAAACTTTGAATTAATACACCCTCGTTATCTCCCACGCATCTATAGTAAGCGATCACCGTCCGATGGCTCTTTAAATATGGGTCCCGCATGTACGCATATCGCTCGACATCCTGGTACGAACGTTAACGCACGATGGCGTGCTTTGAACGACGGTTTTCGTGGGTCCACCCTTTCCACGCGTCGACGGTTCTATGGAATCGCTCCAATTCTGGGAATACCACTCAACCCGCAAAAGTGGTACGATATGGGCAATCCGCCTCCGCAAATCCGCTCGTGGTTTTGGTACAGGGCTTGACCAAGGTTCACGTCGGGGTTGGGTTCTCCTTTGTATGCCTCAACTCAGGTTTGCTACTCGAGTTGGGAATTATAATTACCAGCAAACAAATGTAATTCTCTTTATTGAGCGAGATTTCTATTATCATAAAACAGAGCTCGACGACAATGGATTTCCTACTCTGACCTCGCTTGCGAGTGGGGTGAATTCACAGGGTTCATCCAAACAATTGACGAGAAATCAAAGACAGAGAAACGGAATTACCAGTACACAATCGCCCCACAGTTAAAAAATTCTTCACAATTATAAATTCAGACAGTTTGGAAATCAACGGGACTTGAAGTTTATTCAACTGGAAGAAATTTCTCAATACACAAAGTTTTATTGCAGAAATCTCTTCCTTTTCTCTTCTCCCCCCTTTAATACATCTGAGGGATTACATTTATATACATAAACATTTGTCTGTTTGGTTCCTCTGCGAGGACCGTTTTAGGAAGCCAAAAGCCTAATTACAATTATTCAACTAATTAAAATGTGACAGATGGATCGAACTGAAATATTCGACTTCTAACTAATCTAAATGATATAGTCAGCTGAGGTATTGACACCTAATCATTATAATTCAAATTTTTTGAACCCTCCCAGCCACAACATGTGGACAAAACCTCCTACATTGCGGGCTAGTGTCTAATGCCCCTGCATCAGACTCCCGAGGGAAATTTCCTTCATGGGCTCCTGTCCATGAGCTCTTCCACTGATCTGCCTATCTTCTGAAACATCCCTCAGTCATCGAAGTGGCATCTTCCTCTGGCTTTTCCTTCCATTTGATCAAGTACTGAAATTACTCTTTTCCTCTGGTCCTTCTGAATGGTCTTTTATCCAATATCTTCTCTGGTTGCAATGGTTGCGCTGGAGGTAGCTGCTCCTTGCACTCAATCTGTTCCTTGTCTGCTGATCTTTCTTCTACACCACCATCCTCATACTTGTACAAATCTGCAACATTAAAAATGGGAGATATTCCAACATCAAGTGGCAATTCAATCTCATAAGCACTTGTAGAAAACTTTCTAAGTATCTTGCATGGCCCAATCTTTTTGAACTTCAATTTGTTGTACTACTTCTTTGGGAATATCTCCTTTCTCAAGTGTGCTAAGACCAGATCTCCTACTTCAAAATGAACTTCCTTTCTGCTCAAGTCTACTCTGCTTTTATATTTGATGTTGTTGCCTTGTAGTTGCTGTTTCACTTGTTCATGTATGGCCTAGATCTCTGAAGCAAATTCCTCACCATTTTCACTCCTTAGCTATGCCTTTCCCAGATTTCTTAACTTTGATATTCCTCTGGGGTGTATTCCATAAACAATATGGAATGGACTCTGCCCTGTGCTCCTGTTTTGTGAGTCATTATATGCATATTCTGCCTGAGGAAAAATATGATCCCACTGCTTGGGATGCTCTCTGTGAACTTCTCAACAAATTTCACGGACTCTATTCAATACCTCGGTTGTCCATTAGTTTGGGGATGATAAAGTGAAAATTTGAAACTCAGTTTGGTACCAAGTTTCTTCCACATTGTCCTCCAAAAATGACCCACAAATCTGGTGTCTCTGTCTGAAACAATACTCTTGGGCAACCCATGCAATCTAACAACTTCTTTGAAAAACAAGTTAGCAACATGGGTGGCATCACTAGTTTTATAACATGGAATAAAATGTGTCATTTTGGAGAATCTGTCCACCACAACAAAGACTGCATCATTCCCTCTCTGAGTCTTGGGAAATCCTAGAACAAAATCCATACTCACCATGTCCCAAGGCCTGTCTGGAATAGGCAAGGGAGTGTACAATACTTCATTCTGGCTCCTTCCTTTGGCATATTGACAGATTTTGCAATTATTCACAAAATTTTCCACTTTTGCTCTCATATTGGGCCAGTAATAGAAGTGACTCAGCTGCTCATAAGTCTTATCAGTACCAAAGTGTCCAGCAAGTCCACCACTATGATTTTCTTTGATCAAATTTTCCCTCATGGAACATCTTGGTACACACAATTGGCTTCTTCTGAATAACAAGTCCTCCTGTAGGAAATAATCTAGCCACTGGCTTCTATCTGTTAGTATAGGGTTACTACATGCCTCAAATGCTTCTTTAAAATCTGGATCTGTTTTATAAATTCCTTGAGAAAATCAAATCCTACAACTTCAAAATTTGTTTCTTGAACAAGCATGTGCCTCCTACTCAAAGCATCAACTACTTTATTGGCTTGGCCACTTATATGTTTCAAAAAAAAATTAAAACCTTGGAGATACTCAACCCATTTAGCATGCTTATGTTTCAACTTGGGCTGCTGTACAATATACTGCAAAGCATGATTGTCAGAATATAATACAAATTCCCTGGACATCAAATAGTGTCTCCATTTCTTCAGTGCCTGAACAATTGCATAGAATTCCTTCTCATAAGAGGAATACTTTCTTCTGGTGTCATTCAGATTTTCACTGAAATATGCCACAGGCCTATCATCCTGACTCAACATAGCTCCAATGGCCTCTCCACTGGCATCACATTTTACTTGAAATGGTTTTGTAAAATCAGGCAGAATCAACACAGGCTTTTCAGTTATCTTTTGCTTCAAAACTTTAAAGTTTCTTTCTGCTTCAGCAGTCCACTTAAATGGTTGTTTTCTCTTCTTTATTGTCTCAATTATGGGTGCATTGATCTTACTGAATTTTCTTATAAACTTTCTGTAAAAACTAGCAAGTCCATGGAAACTTCTTACCTCAAAAACATTCCTAGGTGAAGGCCACTCCACAATTGCCTTAACCTTTTATGGGTCCATCTTCAGTCCTTCTGCAGAAACAACAAAAACCAAATACACCAACTCTTCCTTCATGAATGAGCATTTATTCAAATTTATGAGCAGTTTCTCTTGGTGCAACCTTTTCAAGACATGATTAAGATGCCTTAAATGTTCTTCTCTAGTTCTGCTGAAAACTAATATATCATCCAAATATACTATCACAAATTTACCAATGAATTCCTTCAATACTTCATTCATAAGTCTCATAAAAGTGCTAGGTGAATTTGACAACCCAAAAGGCATTACCATCCATTCATACAGTCCTTCATTTGTTTTAAAGGCAGTTTTCCACTCATCACCCTCTCTTATTCTAATATGATGGTATCCACTCTTTAAATCTATCTTTGAGAAATATTTAGCACCACTCAAACAGTCCATCAAATCCTCAACTCTGGGCAAAGGGAATCTGTACCTGATTGTGATCTTATTGATTGCTCTAGAATCAGTACACATTCTCTAGCCTCCATCTTTCTTTGGGCTCAATACTGCTGGTACTGCACATGGACTCAAACTTTCTCTAATCAGCCCCTTGTCCACCAACTCCTGTACTTGTCTCCTGATTTCCTCATTTTCCTTCGGAGTCATTCTGTAGGCTGCCTTATTTGGCAGATTTTAACCAGGGATAAAATATATCTGATGACTGATCTTTCTCACAGGTGGCAGCTCATCAGGTAAATCATCCACACTAATGTCACAATAATCCTCTAACATCTCTTGGATTTCTACTGGAAAATCAGAAATATTTGTAGAAGTAAGAACTACTTTAGGTTTGCAAAATAAAACAAAACTTACCTCTTCTACTTCTATCTGTTGCAGATATTCCTTCCCGCTCAGCAACAAGGTCTTTGGATCAATCACTCTGTTGGATGGCTCTCCTTCTTCCATGGGTATCAATGTATGATGTACCCCATCCTTGAAGAACTTGTAAGTGTTCTTCTTGCCATCATGCACTGCTACTCTGTCAAACTGCCAAGGTCTACCCAGCAGTATATGACACACATCCATGGGCATTACATCACACAAGACCTTATCTTTGTATTTTCCCATTTGTAGCTCTATCTCACACTGTTCTTTTACAACCAGCTGGTGCCCTTTGTGCAGCTAGGACACCCTGTAGGGAGTTGGATGCTCCCTTGTCTTCAACTTCAACTTTTCTATTACCTCAGTGGAAACCATATTGTCTGTGCTGCCACTATCAATGACTAGCTGGCAGCATTTCCCTTGGACTTTGCATATGCTCCTAAACAAAGTCTTCCTTTGTGCAGGCTCAGTGACCTCTTTGGCTTGCTTCAACAGGACCTTATTTACCACCAAGGACTCTCCCCTCTCTGGTAGAATTTCTTCTTCAATTTCTGCCTCTTCTCTAGCCTGGGCAACAACAACATTTCTTGGACCAGCACCCACATTCTCTGGACACTCATAGTGCTTATGTCCCACTTGCTGACATCTATAACACCTCAACTCTCTACCTCTGCCTCTGTCTCTGCCTCCTCTTCCTTTTCCTCTGTAAGAACCCCTTCTGCCCCTTGCATCATCCTCTGTGGATGCATTCTGAGGTGAGCTACTGTTAGCTCCATCCCTGGGTGTAGTAGGCTTTCCTCTACCACCCTGACTTCCCTTTCCACGAAAAGTACCTCTCTTCTTGGCAGATTGTTTCCTCAGGAGTTTCTCCTCTGCTTTCAAGGCCATCTGGTAGGCCTCTTCCACTGTCTTAGGAGACAGAAGACCAATCTCATCTTGGATCTCCAGCTTGAGACCATTCACATATCTGGCAGTCTTCTCTGGTGTGTCTTGGAATTGCCCAGCTCTTATGCTTACTCTGTAGAATTCCTCTGTGTATTCTTTTACTGTCAGCAACCTCTGTCTCAGGTTCTGCATTTGCTTATACAATGTCAGCTGATAATCACTAGGCAAGAATTTACCTTTTAATTTAGCCATCATTCTAGTCCAGCTCTTGATAGGTTGCTTTCCAACTCTCCTCCTTTCTACCTGCACTCCGTCCCACCAAAGTGTAGCATGCCCTTTCAGCTTTGTCACCGCAAACTTGACCTTTTTATCCTCGCTTATCTCTTCATAGTCGAAGCACTTGTTCATTTCATTAATCCAGTCTACTAGTTCTTCTGGATTCAGTCCCCCTGCATAACTCGACACTTCAATTCTGGGATTAACTACAGACCCCAGAACAGTTCTAAGGAGCCTCATGTCAGGAGGAATTTCAACATTTTCTTCAGCTTCTTCTATTTCTGGTTCACTGATGTCTTCAGGATCTGCGGGTTGTCTTTGCTCCATGGCATCCATTCTGGCCTCAACCCTTTGCAACATCCCCAACACCTCTGCGTTGGCAACAGGTCTCCTTTTGCCAGCACCTCTACCAACTCGGATTGCCATGTCAATAAAACAACTTCAAACAATAGCTCTGATACCACAAATTACACAACAAAACTGAATTCGGACCCCTAAGGAGAGATGGTTAACTGTAGACATGGCTTTGTCAGCATTTCCTTGGGAATTTCGTTCCCTACTCCACGTGGCCTACTTTCTTTCTTTTTTTGTTCGGATGTTATTTATCAAATTCGAGGAATTTGATAAATAAATATCATTGACTACCATTTGAAAAGTTAAATAAATCTTTCGGCTTTATATTATACTGCCAACCTTATAACCAATGTTTAAATCTTCGAAACTTTATATTAATGTCGACACCCTCGTTATCTTCCACGCATCTATAGTAAGCGACCACCGTTCGATGGCTCTTTCCCAAATCAACGGCGTGTACGCATATCGCTCGGCATCCTGGTATGAACGTTAACACGTGATGGTGTGCTTTGAACGACGGTTTTCGTGGGTCCACCCTTGCCATGCGTCGACAGTTCTATGGAATCGCTCCAATTCTGGGAATACCACTCAACCCGCAAAAGCAGTGCGATATGGGCAATCCACCTCCGCAAATCCGCTCGTGGTTTTAGTACAGGGCTTGACCAAGGTTCACGTCGGGTTTACGCTCTCCTTTGTATGCCTCAACTCAGGTTTGCTACTCGGGTTGGGAATTCTAATTACCAACAAACAAATGTAATTCTCTTTATTGAGCGGGATTTCTATTATCATAAAACAGAGCTCGACGACAATGGCTCCCCTACTCCGATCTCGCTTGCGAGTGGGGTGAATTCACAGGGTTCATCCAAACAATTTACGGGAAATCAAAGACAGAGAAACATAATTACCAGTACACAATTGCCCCACAGTTAAACAATTCTTCACAATTATAAATTCAGATAGTTGGAAATCAACGGGACTTGAAGTTTATTCAACCGGAAGCAATTGCTCAATACACAGAGTTTTATCGCGGAATCTCTTCCTTTTCTCTTCTCCCCCCCTTAATACATCCGAGGGATTACATTTATATACATAAACATTTGTCTATTCAGTTCCTCTGCGAGGACCATTTTAGAAAATCAACAGCCTAATTAAAATAATTCAACTAACTCAAATATGACAGATAGACTAACTGAACTATTCGACTTCTAACTAATCTAAATGATATAGTTAGCTGAGGTATTGACACCTAGCTATTACAATTCAAATGTTTTGAACCCTCCTAGCCACAACATGTGGACAAAACTTCCTACATTTGTTGACAGTTCAATGCCCCACATCAATAGTGATGTGTTATCGACGCTGGAGGAAGAATGTGAACAAGATCTGGATTATCATGGCATTTGAAAAGGAATCTAGAGAAGAAAAAGATAATTTTATGGATGTTTAGGAGGAAAATGATTTTCTTTAAGGAAACTCAATCAACCCCAAAACATGCTTAGAAGAAAGTAAATTATCCATAGAAACTCGAAAAACTAGCTTGAAGAAAAGGAGAAACATAATGAAAATTAGAATATGAAATAGTAAGTCTAAGAAAAGTAAAATTGAGAAAGTAAATATTTTGAATCTTAGATTTGCTAAAGGATATGAAACCTGGGGAGTGAGATTATCAAGGTACAACGTTCTCCTCTTATAAAGAGCTGTGTCTTGGATATATCTGAGAATCTTCTCAGTTTCAGCATCAAATTATCTAAAAGCAACTATAGCGCATACAACATTCGCCACTCAAATAAGGGAATAAATAATCTTTACAGTAAATCATGACCTCATCTAATCTGTAAAGAACATCAATAGGAACAACTTTCAAAGAAAACACCAATCAACAGTAAAAATTCGAGTAGAAGATTTCATGATCGTTGGTAAATTTCTTCACTGACAATGTTTCTCATGTCACACTTGGTCATAAAGCCGTTCAATGTGTCTCATATAAAACCATCATGACAAGAGAAGAAGAAATAAAGATTTGATATCGGAACAAATAAGAATACATATAACAACTTTTCTCCTCTTCAAAATGAAGCTTCGAATGTGCTTATTGCAATAAATTTGGCCATGAAGAATCCGAATGCAAGGAGCAAAAGTCCAAATTAAAAGAGAATTTTCCTTCAAGCTCCAAAGTATGGAAAAAGAAGGAAATTACAGGTTGAAAATTATGGCATAGCTTTATTTTCATATGAGAATAAAAAATCAATGCACATTGATAGTGGATGCTCAAAACACATGAGACAGACAAAAACAAACTTCTTGCATATAGTGCTCTAGAAAAGGAAAATAATGTTACATTTAGAAATGATACTCCTGCTGTCATTAAGGAAAAGGATTTGTTTTTACAAAGAAAAGGTGAAAGATAATAATGTTATGTATGTGGATGGATTAAAGTACAACTGTTAAGTAAACAAATGTGTGATCAAGGAACCGAAGTTGTATTTAGTTCAAAAGAATGTGTGGTACGTGATCTTGACATGTGTAAAACAATTATAAAAGGAAAAATGTAACTACAAGAAACCCGTATATTAAAAGAACTACAAAGAAAATGTTACTTGAGTAAATCTTTACAAAATCGGCTATGGCATAGAAGGTTAAAAGTATCCGAGCTTCTCTCAAATCAACAAATCAAGAAGACTTAAAGTTGTTCGTGATCTCTCCCAATATTACACTACCCTAAGTATCATATATGCAATCTCGCCAATTCGGCAAGCAAACCAGAGTGCAATTTAATGCCAAGGAAGGTTCATCAAGTAAGCCTCTTGAATCATTCATACCCATACATATGTGGGCTCGTGAAGAAAAAGTCACCACGTGGTGAACAATACTATATCTTATTTATTTATGATTTCTCTAGAATGAAGCATCGTTTATCAAACACAAAGATGAAGCATTTGAGAAATTTTTATGATCTTCAGCACTCGAAGTTGAAAATGAATTAGATCTAAAAATCAAGTGTCTTAGATCTGATCGAGGAGGAGAAATATACATCGTATGAATCTTGAATTTTGTGAACAACATGGCATAAAAAGACGCTTTCCCAGTCGGCACTCACAACAAATGGCATAGTAGAAAGAATGAATAGAAATGCTTCAACAAATGGCTAGAGCTATGCTTTGATGATTTCGTAACACCTGCCGATTGTTTATTTTGGGAGAAGAAGCACATACAACAATAACACTTTAACAAGGCATGTGTTCGTGTAAATAGTGATAAAACCTCATATGAACTATGGTATGGTAATCCTCCCACCGTGAAGCACTTAGAGAGTTTTGGAAGAAATGCTTTATCAACAATAATGATGAAATTTTTTCAAGTTTGAACCCGCAGGAGATGAAGGAATATTTTTGGTTACTCCTCTAGGAGTAGGGCATATAAATGTTACAATAAAAGACTTCGGAAAAATTGCTCGAATGTATTGATTTTGTTATCAGATGAGTCTCCCATGCCTCTAAAAGAAGAAAAAAAAAACAACAGATGAAGACAATGATGACATATATCCTTCTACATCAAATATTGAACCCAATGAAGAACCCGAAGATGATTTATCCGAAAAAAGCTTCATCCGCATATGTTCAAAAGAATCATCCAAAATCTCAAATTTTGGGAGAAAAGGGATCGTGTGTACAAAGAAGGACTCTTTGGGGATCTTCTATCTATCCGGCATTTCTATCCACTATTGAACCACAAAAATGTGAATCAAGCCAAGAAAGATGAATGTTGGATTCAAGCCATGAATGAAGAGCTTGATCAAATTCAAAAGAATCACACACCGTGTTAAAATCGTGTCAAATCTCCTTCCAGGAGAGGTTGGTAAACGAGATCGTGGGTTGAGCCCTTCCGCAGTGACTGAGAACGAGAGAATGTTGTAGCCCCCGTAGGTAGGTTCCTCGCGTGCCGGGTATAAGTCCGCACTTAGCATAAACTTGTGGAAGAAGTTTTCTTTATAATAAATATTGAAGACATAAACGATAAAATGTGTGTTTTTCCCAAATTGGTTTCCACCTTAAATACCGTGTTTTCATGTGTTGCTTATGTGATGGTTTATTCGTTATTACTCATTATTATTTACCAAACTTATGATTAATGAATAATGCAATAATCTAAGTAAATAATTAAATGCATAATAAGATCTCTCGATAAAAATTTTTCGGTCACGAAATACCCATTCACCTCTCTCGCATTTTTCCCAACATACCCTATTGATGAGTTTGTGAACCTTCTCATGCCTTGGCCCACCTCACTTCCATGTGACAAGTGACCGAACCACCATTTTCTGTCAAATCGCATTTAGGCAATAATCATAGGCATCCACAACCTCTCTTTTGATATAGGATATTTGGGAAAGTATGCAAATAATTATTCGCTCCAAGCCCTTAAGGTTCTTGTGGAAGATCCATCAAATGTAGGCAAGAAGAATCTTATGCCTCTTTCTTCTATTGCTACTGGATATCCTCTTCTTTGTTGTGGAAAATGTTGGAGAGAGAGATTCTCCTTCAATGCTCTAGGATGTGACTTGTATTCGTACATATACTCACTTAGGGTCTCATGCCCCAGCCTTCATCATATTCGTAACGCTCCCCTCTTTCTCAAAGAAAGTGGATCTAGTGGAATAATGTGAATGTCTTTTTGTTTCTCCTGCCTTATTTTTTGATGAGACAAGTGCCGGATCTTTCTCATCAAATCTTCTTCTTGGATCCTCCTTTTTCCTTTCCTCTTCATTTGATTGACCTCCTTAGGGAGATCTTGCATGGATCTAAAAAGAGGAGAAAAACTATAATCCTCCTTCATGATAGATTCCGTTGTCTGAACGCTTCTTCTTTTGATGCAAAAGATGATGTGTTCAAGTGTCGAGCCAAATATCATGCTTTGATACCACCGTAATATCCCAAAATAGAGAATGTAGTAATAATTAAACATAATATAAGAACCGAAAAATAAGTAAAAAATAGATCCAAAGACAACATTAGAATATATAGAGAAGATGAGCCATTTTTATTATATAAAGAGGAAGATTCAAGTTTACAACGTTGTACAAAATATGAGGTAATCTAGCCAAAGAGATGGCTTAGAATGACTTCGAAAGAATGCCACAATAGGCATTGCGTAATCGAGAGTTGTTGGAAGAAAATATTGTGATGTCCCTTTACAGTATAATGAATATATGACTCAGAGTCGAAAAGGAAAATGTATACTACGAAAACTGAGCTCTAATGTTGCCAAGATTCCAGATCCGGGCCCCAGGATGGTAACCCAAGATAACCTAGCCAAGATTCTAGATCCGGGCTCTATGATGGTAACCCAAGACAACTAGAAAGGATTTTCCAAATCTACAACTTGGGAAAATCACCTCCCTAAGTTTTGATCCTCGACTATTGGATTATGGATTTGAAGCTGGATCTCAGAAAATAGATGGTTAAAACATGTTACAAGATCAGAGATCTAAACTTGAAGGGTTGATCCCTTCACTAGATCCTCAAGCTAGGAGCTCAAGATCTAGCTCCTCAATCCTCCAAAGAAGATTGCAGCTGCTGCTACAAAACTGCTCACGAAAACTGTGTTGTAAAGGAAAGAGGCTCTCTATCCCGCTACTATGATATGCAATATAGCTTTGAAATGATGGAAATAATGTATACAATGTGAAGTAATGGTCCTCCACTAGATTACTAGCTGAAATGCTAGCAACTTCCCTTCTCCCTTGGATCTACAAGAATGGGCTGCACAATTCCTGAAGGGATTGCTATTGCTGGGAGATGAATAATAGATGGCCTGATGCCTGATATAGATCTGAAGTACTAGAAGGCTGATCTTGAAGCTCAAGGTGATAGGATGAATCCTTCACTGGTTCCTTAACTAAAATATTGAAGTACAACCTCCTCCTCTCAAATTGATCTTCAGAAATGTGCAATTTTTGAATATGGATGTTCTGTAGAAAGTAGAAACAATATGGAACCAATGCCTGATGATGAATGAAGTACAATACTCTTTCAAGATCTACTCAATGAAAGAGGTGGGATTCTCGACCAGGAACACCTAGTGCTAAACAACACTTGCAATCTTAGCTAAACAACCAAAGAAAGCATGGAATGTCACATGAAAATTCCAGATCTAAAAAGATCATACATCAATAATAATCTTCAACATCCCTTCTAGTGTGCCTTCATTTTCTTTATATAGATTATGATTCTTCTCATGCCTTGGCCCTCCTCATAACTACGTTGTACATGTGGACATAGGCCTCCATGTTGATTGTGCTGTTTCTCCTTGATCTCCATCATGTGTGAATGTAATGATCACCCTCTCTATCATGTGTGCATTAAATGAACCACTCCTCCATCATCTCATCATGAATGCTTAATGATATTACATTTGATTATTTCCATGATCTTAGTTGATTGTATCAACCTCCATGATCTATCTCATTAATGAGACATGATCTCCACTCCTTTCACACTAAGGAGTTTCTCTACTACTCCATTATGTAGATCTAGATCTTAAATATCCACATACACACATCAAAAGTGGATTTTATCCATATTTGATCATTATGGGTACCTACACCCTTTTATTTACTTAATTAATTAAGTTTATTAAGAACTCTAATATTCCAAATATCATGTGAAAAATTGGGAATATTACACTATGGGTGTTGTTTTGGGGCAGCTGGAGGAGAAGAAACCTTATGCCATTTACTATATCAGCAAGAACTTAACTCCAACAGAACTCAATTGCACTGTTACTGAGAAGGAATTCCTAGCAGTAGTGCATGCTATCAACAAATTCCAGCACTACATCATCGGGTACCAAGTATTTGTACACACTGACCATGCTGTAATTCGATTTTTAATGAGCAAGCATGTTACTAATGGTAGAGTTACACGATGGTTATTGCTGTTACAAGAATTTGATATTACTATTTTAGATAAACTCGAAAAAGATAATGTAGTTGTTGATTTCCTTTCTAGATTAACTATAAGTGATGACTCCACTACCACTGAGGATTCTTTTCTAGATGAACATCATTTTTCCATCTCTACTCACTCACCATGGTATGAAGATATAGCCAATTACCTTGCTACAGGAAAATTCCCACACCAATTGTCTTCCAAGGAAAGAAGGAATATTATACAATAGAGTGCTACCTACTACTGGATAGAAGGCAATCTCTACCACACCAGGCCAGATTTCCATATTAGGCGATGTGTTAGAGAAGATGATGTATTTGAGATCTTGACGGCTTGTCATGAGGAGCCTTGTGGGGGACACTTCTCTGACAATAGGATAGGACATAAATTACTCTCAATAGTGTACTACTATCCAACTATATTCGAGAATGCCAAGAAGTTTCTGAAAGGATGTGATAGCTGCCAAAGGATGGGCCAGCCTCTGAAATTAGATGAGATGGCATTACAGCCTTAGATAGTGATAAAACCATTTGAGAAATGGGCCCTAGACTTTGTGGGGCCAATTAATCCTTCATCACAGCAAAAATCATACATATTGGTCTGCATCGATTATGTCACAAAATGGGTCGAAGAAAAGGCACTAACTAGAGTAACAGAGTAGGTTGTTTTAGACTTCTTGTTTCAAGATATTTTTGTTCGCTTCAGGATATCGAGAGAGATAGTGACAGATGGGGGGCCTCATTTCACATCTCATTTGATCAAGAAATTAGTTGAAAAGTATGGAATTCATCAAAGAATCACTACGCCATATCACCCACAAGAAAATGGTCAAGTAGAAAGCACCAATAAAGTCATTGAGGGAATCTTAACAAAGACAGTAGATAGCCACCGAAGAAATTGGGCCGAGAAACTTCCAGAGGTATTGTGGGCTTATAAGACAACATGGAGGAATACTACAGGCTTCTCACCATATGAATTGGTGTATGGTAAGAATCCCTTATTCCCTATAGAGTTTGAAATAAAGAGATTAAGAATAACATTGCAAGTCTATCTGGATTTGAGTACAGCACAGACTCAAAGACTGAACCAACTCAATGAGTTGGAAGAGAAATGGTTGGCTTCCATTCAATAGATAGAGATAATTCAATGGCAAAGAGCTAGATGGCATGATGGGTTTATTAAGAAGAAATTTTTTTGGAAAGGAGATTAGACTCTTTTGTATGATTCAAGGTTCAAAGATTTCAAAGGCAAGATATGCACTAGATGGCTAGGTCCTTACGAAGTGGATATGGTATTTGACAATGGGAATGTACAATTGGTCACCATTGACAGTGCTAAGACACCGTTACTGGTTAATAGGCACCATTTAAGGTTATATCATCGGCCTGCTTCGAACGAATCATTTGTCAAAATTGTCGCAGACTCTGGTTTTCATGTTACGACAGCAGGAGAACATTCGCCTGTGCAGCCTTAAAAACTGAAATTCCAATAAGTGAAACAATTGAAAACCACCTTTGTGGCAGCTGTTACACCTGTTTAAAATTTTTTTAATTAAATAAATAAATAAAAATTTAAAATAAAAATAACAAAATAACAAAATAAAAACAAAAACAAAAATAAATCTAATTATGAAAACCCCTTTCTGGGGTGCAGTCATACAGTCAGTAATAGCTGAAAACCACTCTTATGGCAGCTGTCACACCCATTTTTTTCTTCCTGAAACATCATCTTCCTTTTCTAATCTATTTTATAGGATGATGGTATTCATGTAATTTCCTTTTCTGTACCAATTTCTCGCAATTATTATGTTTTTTTGAAAGAATAATCTAAGGGTTCTCTTGGATGTTACACATGTAACCACCGACAACCACGAATACTATTTCTTATGATTCATTCCATAAACATCAATAACCATGATGGCCAAACACAAAAACATGAGCGCTGCAAGAAAGACGCCACCAATTCTAAATCTTCCTCCACGTCACCTCAGGTATGTCATTAAAGAGGTAAATGTTTTCATTTATGATTCGGTGATTAATTGGCAAAGTAATGATATTCCTGTGACGGTCGTGGGCGGCCATCACCACTAAGGTGGGGCAGGGGATATGTCTTGAAATCATTGCAAAAATCCATAATCATAAACATCTATCAAATCCACATGCACCTAATTAATAACAGAATTGCCAATGATGACCAAATCCGGTTAGAAAAGAGCGCCTGTACTAAATCCCATTACTTTCCATAACAAGCCATTTATGAATATTAATGTGAGGTACGATTCGGTAAATCCATAAAAGCCATCACCTCCCATAAACCTCCTCGACTGAAACCTTGCATCCTCATTGTAAACTCGTCGATTAGGGATAAGCAGAGACGCTGAGAAGCAGCGAATTCAGAAACACAATGATATTATAGTGGGGTTTAATAGCAAAGAAGTGAATTCAGATACACAGTGATATTACAGTGGGGATGAACAACAAGAAGAAAATTTAGAAACAAACAATAGAGATAGGTGGAGTAGCGATCATGCACGATCCAGATTCTATGGACACCTTGCAAAATTGTCTAGAAGCCTACCATATATTCAGATATTCCAGATGGATTGAGTATTTCCAGAAGCTTGAAGGCTCAGACGAGGAGGTGGCAGTTGAATTTTCTCAGAACTTGAACAATAATAAAACCTGAGTAAGGGGCATGCAAGTGGAGGTGACTGAAGAGGTAATTTCCTAGATAAATTCATTACCAGTAGAGGGGCATAGGTGGTTTAACAGAAAAATCAATGACCCCTCCTTGAAAGAAGACTTCCTGGAAGGGGAAGAAAACTGGAGAAGAAAGGGAGAGAAATTGATAGGTTGTAACTTCCTCATCCTTGGGAAGATGTTTCCCTGGGTTTAATTAAATATATCACTTGTGAGGGAAGATCCATGATAGTGTTCAACTATCGCTTTCCTCTACTTAATCACCTTCGGCACCAGCAAAGGATTAATCTTCCATTCTATTTTTTAGGGAACATCAAGCATATGGCGACAACAGTAAAAATGGTGGCACACCCGGAGGCATGTGTGACTAATCACGGACTCATCAAGCTAATAGTGTTGGATTCCCTAGGAAAACAAAGAAAAATTTGGGAAGAATTCAAGAGAAAGAGGCCGAGGACAAGCCAAGGGAAACAGACCACGACTTCTGGAGGAAGTCAGGAAGAAGTGGAAACTCAGACTCAGCCTGCTGGAGTTAGGATTGGGAAAGAGATTATTGATGAATCAATTGGGTATAGAAGACCAAAACAAAGAGTGAAAGTCAACATACTTGCAGAACCTTTGCCTATGGCTGGAAAGAAGACAGAAGCAAAATTTTTAGAAGAAGAAAGGCAACCCTCCTCATCAGGTAAGGACGAAACCAATGCCCTGTTTTTTATAACTCAAAAATCTAAGAAAGGAAAATGAAGAATTAAAGCGGAAATTATTTGAGGAGAAGGAAATCCCGATGTATGTATGCATGATATGTTTTCAAGACTTAACAAAAATGAATATAAGGTTTGTAGAGAAAATATCAGCCCAATGGAAACAAGAACAAAACAACAGGAGGCTGTTACAGAAAAACCTGCTGATGATACTGCTGTTACATAAGAACCAATAGTTAAAGCAGAGCCTCTTGTAATAATTGACCTAGAAGCCGACCCAAAATAACCTGTGGAGGCCACTCCTATTGTAGAAGAAACAACAATGGAAACAGAGGTTGCTCTAGGTGGAAACAAAGGGGATAAAACACAAGAACCCACCGAGGAAACTGTTGTTACACAAGAACCAGCAACAGAGGTGAAAAAATCCCATGTAGTAGAGGCTGATACACCCATTATTGATGTGGATATTGAATATTGCAGAAGAATGTTGGTTCCCATCTCAGGATGGAGTTCTAATAAAATCTTGTTAATTTCTGAATTACAAAAGTGGAAACAGGAAGTAGTATCCCTTCGATAGGGGACGATTTCACTAAAGGAACATCAGTGAGAAATAGACACTTTACATGAAAGATGGATGAAAGCAGAGTTGAAGAAAGGATGGGAGAATTACAAGAAGAATGAAGCTCTGAAGAAATGGGAAGAATAACTGCTGCTGTTACAACAACAAATTCAGGACATCACCATAGATAAGCAAAAACTTCATGACCTCGCCCTCAACTTCCTGGGTTGTAGGCAACCTTCTCCATCCTATCCTATCTTTCTATATATGGGAACGTTACTTCCTATTCCAGATGAAAGTTGTTATGGAGGAAAAACCTTATTTATGTTCTTCCACTCGTACATTTCTAGATGCTTTCCGTGCCTCTGATTTTGATGAGCAAAGTTTGATGTGTGATTTATTCTTACACAATATTATTTGTGAACATGTGAGTATGCAGATGGTTGTGACAGTATTCTCCTATATGGGAAATCTTCAGTTGAGAGATTTTGTGTCCTTTATGAAGAATCATATTGAATGGCATTTGGCCATCAAATCTATGGAGACTAATGAGGAGAAGATGGCATTGTGGATTCGGGCAGAACCAGGATGGGCTGTCGAGTTAAGACAAGATGTAATGTTCCAAAATTTTGGCCTCAAAGCTAAATGGAACATTAGAGTTAGAAACAGCTTTAGCCGGTGAATAAATGGGTATAAAAACCCATAAGTCCCCTAAGGAGGATAAAAACACTCCAAGTGTGAAATGGGGCACTCTTTCTAGCTCAATAAAACACCTCAATGTGTGAACAGGGTTAAAATCAAGTTACTTTGATTAAGTCAACAGCGCAATTTTAGTGGAGGAGGAATAACGCAATTTTGGAGGGAGATGTATCTTGGGATAGAGATGACACAATTGAGTGGGTCCAAGGGCAAGAAAACTCATGTTTTATATAAGGAAGAGGATGGTAGCATTATTCTTCATGTCTTAGATTATTATTCTTGTCTGCCGAGACTTGTTGCTACTTTGCTGCTTAGCAGATTTGTAGTGTTGTTTAGCATTGGGTGTTTTCGAGCGGGAATCCCACCTATATCCTTGAGGAGACTCATAGGGAGAGTTTTTATTCATCATTCCACATCCGTTTTTCAGGCCAAGCTTCAGCCTACATCATCATCACATATTTTCCAGAGATTGTGTAGTGTTGCTAGGTGCAATAGTGGAAGGGATTGGAATCCCGGTTTCTGAGCTAGTTTCTCATTGGAGGGAGATTTCATTCATTTTAGAGACCTTTTTGGAGAGATCCAGGGCTTATTTTAGATCTGTGGTATCAGACCACACATTTCCCATACATTCCCAACACTTTTTTTGCTAGGGAATGCATTATTTTGGAGGCAGTGCTTAGTGCATGGTTTGGTGGCTCCGTTGCTGAGTTTCCTTCTGATTGAGAGGTTCATCCTCTCATGGGAGGAAGCCCTTGAGGGATCTACATCAGATAAGAAATATTATCAGCCTTTTACACTCATGTGCTTCAGTGTTGCAGTGGTGATTCAGTAAATTACTAAATATCACATTTTGTATGCAGAGTGTTTGACAAGAAACCCTTGCTAGGTTATCTTGTGTTTTGTATAAGGAGACTAGATCTCAGTTTATGAGCATGATTATATAATATATGAGTATATATATTTGTCTTATTAATTTCTAATTTAATACCCTCATAAGAATATGCAGTCACTTTAAGCAGCTACTCCAACCTTTTGCAGTTTAGGGTTTTTAACAGATTTTGGCCATCCTAGGTATGGGAGATATGTTTAACCCACCTAGTTTGATTTGTTTCAGCTAAATTCTTGGATTTAGGTTTTATATTGACTGATTTATGGGATCCAAGGGTCCATTTTAGTATTTAATTGTAATTTTTTCTGGAAATGCGTTTTTGCTGCATGTTTCATGAGCTGTTCCAGATTTGGAATATTACAGTGGTATCAAAGCATGATCTCTGGCTTAGCCTGTGAGATCTAGCTATCAAAGGAAGGAGAGATGGAAAAAACAAAAAAATCTTTAGTATGTGTAGGAAGAAAGGAAGAAAAGCTTACAAAGCTTCTTCCAAAATATATGTAGAGATTTCAAGGAGAGTTGAAGAAGATGAGATTGGAGATGGGATCTCCGAAGGAGGTTGAATCTAGAGCTGAATCTAGATTTGCACATGGTGATTGTGAGCATGCAGCTACACTCTATGATGCACAATGCAATCAAGTGCCCAAATCTATCTTGAGATGGATGGGAGGAGGAATAATTCCTAAGAGGAGAACTCTTAGTGATTTTTTGCAGGAATATGAATCTCAAACTAAGAAGTTTAGAGATCATACTGATTTCCAAGTGTTTTGCAAGATCTGGGCCGAGAAGAGCAACCAGCAGGATGCAGGTAGATTTCTTCTATCTACTTTTGTCGGTTCACCTACATGTTCAGCTGGAGCTTGGGTGAAGGAGCTAGATTCCTATTTGCAGTTGCACCATATTTCCGGAGATGAAGCCATCAGATTTGCAGCACTACATTTCAGAGTTAAGTCTTATGCATGGTGGATTTTTGAATCTTGTTCTTTAAAGAATGTAAAAACTTCCTCTTATGCAAGATTCATAGAAACTTTGATGGGGAGGTTTGGTGAAAAACTTCCTAAGGAACATGAGCAAGGGAAACTTGAGAAAAAAAACCCTTGCATGTGATGGAGGAAACCCCACTTCAGAAAACCATGGGAGGAGTTGACATATTGCATTACACATTTCCAGAAGCAAGACCTTCAGTTCATATTTTTGAACAAGAGGGCATGGGGATCTCCTTTTTACAAGAGGATCCAACTGTTGAGATGTTGCCCATACACATTGAGGAAGAAGAGGGTAACAACGCTGTCACATCTAGAGCACATCCAGTGCCTCATGCAAAGGGAGGAGGAGCACATGCTCCAACAGGAGGGATTCTTGTATCTTTGCAAGAAGTTCCCCAGGATCTCATACATAGAGGTCCAAGCACAATCAGTGAGCAACATGATTGTGCAGCATTGCAACTGGAAGGAGGAGGTAGGAAGGAAGAGCAGCATTAGGTGATGAGAGGCACACACCCTTCTCTATTTCAGAGAGCCAGTGCAAAGAGGAGGTAGACGATATTGCGTTGTGAAAGCAAGGGCAAGGTTGCCCAACCATATGAACATTCTACTCTTGGAATTTATGTCTCACTACATGGAGGCATTCGACCTAGGAGACCACCTAATTTGGAGTTGATGGAAGACATCTTGTCTTTAGATTCACCACTCTTAGATTTTGGAGGTGTGAAGAGTCTGGAGGAAGAATTTGGCATGGGGGATGTCAAAGTAGCAGGCATCAACATGAGGAGAGCTTCACATGCCAGATCACCAACGCTGTCTCTTATGAGGATTGATCCTTATTGGAGATCTTAGCTCTTGGTAGAGTACTCCAAGGATCTTGGTGCATGCATGATTCTTGATGACCCAGATGGAGATGATAGATACAAGGTGGATGATGTGGTCATCTATTCCTATGGCAAGATCTTCTTGACTAGATCTTCTAATCTCAAGGAGAAGCTACTACATGTAGCACATGAGGACTTCTCTTCTATGCACTTTGATGCATATTTTCATTTGATGGAGGAGTTCACTTGGGAGGGCATCCAACAAGACATATATCAGCATATGGAGAGATGCATAGCCTGGATGATGATAGAGAGAATGTCACAGCCACCTTCCTACTCATTGGGAGTGAGGGAGAATTTTGAGTTGAGCCATTTCAGCTCAAGACCTCAAGTACATGATGGAGGAGGTATAATTTCACATTTTGTATCGTAATTATTTTCCTTAATTGAGTAGCATGATGTATCGAGAAGAGTTATTTCTTCTTGCATATTTTATGATGATGTACTTGTAGCTACTTGTAGCATTGACTTTGGCTATCTTTTTGATGGTTTGTGGGGGAAGCCACATGTTTCTTGGTGTGCACCATTGACACCATATTGTAACTTCATGTTTTCATCTTATGAGATGATTGTGGCAGCAAACAAGTGGCTGGTAAAGCACTTGTTATTTCTTATTTTTATGCAGGCAAAGGATGCACTGCGCTAGTTCCATGAGAGGGAACATGATTCACTCTTCGGTTGTCATTTGGAAACTTGTTTTTATTGTATCTTGCTTCCATGTATTTCTGATGTGTTTTTGCTCAAGGGAAACTGTGTATGGAGAGAGAAGCCAATTGAATGGCATGGCACCCATATTATAGAGCAGCAGAAGACTTGTTGGTATGGGGCATCATACAAGTTGACCACCATGATCTTATTCTATGGCTTGTATGAGGGAGAGATGAGGCAACAGAAAAAGTTATTGTTTTTGTGGTTGCACTTTGGAGAGTATGGGCAACATCCTTCCCATACTTCTCATGATATTTCTGAAGAGAAGAGAGGCACATTCATGGTGCAAGAAGGCTACCCTTCAGCATTGGAGGATCATGAGAGACTTCCATGTAGGAAGGATATCTTCTCACATAGCAGCATGATGGTGGATGGCTTTGGCATATGGAATGTCAAAGGGAGGAGTCATGGAACCTTATTGCTAAGGCCTACAACACTGACACATGGGAGAGTGTTATTATTGATGGAGTGTTCCAAGGAGTATATGTATCCCTTCTTCTTACAGATTTTTGTGAGGGAATCCTCATGGGGGAACTTATACATGGACTTCACTTTCAGCTCACACATGATGCATGGTAAGAAATACATTTATGTGCTTGTTTATTACTCTGTTGAGTATTTGTACTTTCTCACCATATGTCAACAGTGCATTGCTCTACATGAGAGCAAGATTATTTATGGGTTTCATGGTCACTTTAGGGCCAAATATTGTATTATTGATAACCCATCTCTACATGACTTGGGGCAAGTATTGTATTATGTTGATTGTATACAGCTGATCTATATTGCTACTTACTACTTTATAGTAGGTGAGCTAACATGCATACCTAGAAATTCCATAGAGGACAACTTGCCACTTGATACTTTGAATCAACAGTTGGGAGAACTGTGTTGCATCCACTAGACCATATGTATCATAACCTTCAGCCATTTTCTGATTTGGATGCCATGTGGTGATGATGTGCCATTCATCTTGAATGGAATGGTTTGGGTTGGCATGTCTCATGATTTTGGGGGAAGAGTCCTTGGAGGCTTAATATTCTTCTTGCCATTGGAGGGAAATCATGTTTCAGCCCAAGATCAGCATGCCCTCTACACTTATCATGAGTGGAGAGGAGGACAGTGTGGGATAGGCCCTCTTTCCTATCATGTACATTTATTCAGCCCACCTACATTTCAGGAGCACAGGGTGGAGGAGACTTTTCATGAGTTACCATGTTGGAGGGTGACTCACTTCATTTGGATGATAACATGGGTGAGGGAGGCACTCATTCACCATGTTGATCATCACCCCTAATTTGTGGAGGCCATGAGATAGCAAGCAGGTTTCCATTCACACTTTCCACCTTTGATTGATGCAGACACTTTGGTTTTTCACACCTGGGAGGAAGCATGGGATGACAGTTTATTTGCAGATTCTCTTGATGCAGTGATGTAGGCTATTGATGGGAGGCCACATGAGGAGGAGGGCAGAAATTTTTCTCTCCTTATGCATTTTCTTGAGTACAAGAAAAGATTTTGGAGGGGAGGATTGTAATGTTCCAAAATTTTAGCCTCAAAGCTAAATGGAACATTAGAGTTAGCAGCAGCTTTAGCCGGTGAATAAATGGGTAGAAAATCCCATAAGTCCCCTAAGGAGGATAAAAACACTCCAAGTGTGAAGGGGGGCACTCTTTCTAGCTCAATAAAACACATCCATATGTGAACAGGGTTAAAATCAAGATTCTTTGACTAAGTCAACAGCACAATTTTAATGGAGGAGGAATCCAAGGAGGAATAATGCAGTTTTGGAGGGAGATGTATCTTGGGATAGAGATGACCCAATTGAGTGGGGCCAAGGGCAAGAAAACTCATGTTTTCTATAAGGAAGAGGATGGCATCATTATTATTCATGTCTTAGATTATTATTCTTGTCTGCAAGACTTGTTGCTGCTTTTCTTCTTACCAGAGTTGTAGTGTTGTTTAGCACTGAGTGTGTTGGGGTTCCCATGTTTTGGCCAGATTGGCAAGACAAAAATATGAGACAACATAAAACCACTTTCAGACCTCAGGATCTAGCCCTCCTGGGTCCAGAGAGGGATCTCTCTATATAAGCAAAGGTTTTATGTCTTTGAAGCTCAATG
>JAXQQM020059275.1:0-41854 GCA_034641835.2 Pinus albicaulis
TATTGCAGTTCACGGATATTTGGTACACCCTTTGTGCCTAGTTTTTCCTAAGCAGTCATTTGGTCTTTTCTGACTCCCTAAACTTGAAAAGACCGTCAAGCGCTTGTCCTTTCACGCTTGTATCAACTCTGAAAGAGATAGAGTCATCTTTTTATCGTTTCTCGACTCTTAAAATATGAAACGGTAGGATTTGTTTATTTTCCAATGTGGTAAAATCAATCTCCCACGATTACACACCCGTTTAGATATTGCTTGTGACTGTTTGATCGTGTGTCTTAACTCGTTTTTAGCCCGTGTGTGTGTTTGCTCTCTTCTTCTAGTCTTTTGCCACGGTGGCGGAACCTTCGGTTTCGTCTACTGGTAGTCCTTACACGGACGATTCTTCAGAGGCCTCTCAGCCTTCTGTTGAACCGCAGCAGCCTGTTGTTTCCGAGTTCCCTGACGGGGGACCGGTCCTCGCCGAGCAACCCTTTGGAGAACTAGTTGAGTTCAACTGGCCCTTTTCGGACCCTGTGTCCGAATTGAGATTAGGAGCCGATTTCCTTTCTCTTACATCGGGTTCACCGTTTATTGCTGCTGTCTTTCCTCCTAGTCCTCGCTGTCTTCTACGTGATTTAACGGCAGGATCCACCATGACTGATTCTGGTGAGGAAATTCCGGGGTCTGATGACTATCAGCGCATCCCTCGTAGATTGTTTGAGGGTGACGATTCTGAGCTGGCTACCTCATCGTCAGCTGGTCCTTCTTTGCCGCAGGGATACAGATCTCTGGGTCAGATCATTTCAGCTGCTGCCTCTATGGGAATATCATCTCCTGCTTCGAGGCCAGCTGCCACTACACCCGGGGTGTCTCCTTCGACGCCCGTCACTTCTGTTCCCGTGCGGCCCACTGTTTGTGTAGCTGCCTCTTCTGCTGTTGTCTCAGCTACCAGGGCTGGGCCAACTCCCGAAGATGTTTATTTAGCTACTGCTATACCGGAGAATATCTCTCCGGAGGAGTATCGGTTGTTTTTGCAACAGCCGAACGCCGGGGCTGGACAAATTCCCCAAGATCCTTATCGATCTTTCTTTTCGCACTATGCACAAGACGGCACTCCCGTGTATGGTTTTCCGGGTCAGCTTGACGAGCATGGGGACATTTTGCGTCTTCCTGCTCCTGAGGCTTATCTATATGTTCAAGGTTTACCGTACAACCAGGCTCGCAACCTGCAGGAACAACCTTTCCAAGGCCAACCTGCAGGCCAACCTGGCTATCTGTACGACCCCACAGGGACAGCCCATCCAAGGCTACTCTGCGGGCCAGCAAGGGCCATTGTACAATCCGCAAGGACCATATTATAGCCCTGCTGGTCAACCTGCTCAGCCTCAGCCGGGGTATCAACAGGGACTGGCCTATGGTCCTGGGGGGCAAATCCAGCCTTCTTTACCCATGCAACCGCAGTATCCTGCTGTTTCTAACGTTGCATATCAGCCGGGACCACTTTATGGTTTTGCTTCAGGTCAAACTGGTTTTCAGCAAGCACCTGGTCCTGTTCCACCACCAGTCCAACCGGGTCATCCGGTACAACCTGGTGTCCCACCCCCGGGCCAACCGGCTTATTCGATGCAACCTGGGGCTCATTTACAACCAGGTCAACCTGCGCAACCAGCACCGCCTGTTTATCCGGGCCAACCTGTTCATTCAGGGCCGCCCCCTCACTCGGGCCAACCTGTTCATTCAGGGCCGCCCCCTCACTCGGGCCAACCTGTTCATCCAGGGCAGCCCCCTCATTCCATTCACTCTACTCAACAGCCCGTTCATTCAATGCCGCAGCCAAATCAACAGCTGCGCCCTACGTACCAGGCTCCGCAGGGTTCCACTTATCAGCAGTCTACTCATCCTCAGAGTGGTTATTATCCACATGGTCAATCTCAACCGAACTATAACCACCCTGGAGGCTCTCAGTATCAACCTCCTCCACCCGGTTCATCCTACGCTCAGCAGCCAAATCCTAACGCTGCTTACACGGGGCAAACACCTAATCAGGGCACGAACTCTGGTTATCAAGCCCCGCACCATGGTTACCAGAATCCAAATCAGTCTGGCTATACGAATTATGCCCCTCATGGTCAGAATCCTACGGGACAAAACCCATGGGGGCAGGGATATTCACAACCATCGTGGAGCATGGGTACCGGACCTTATTCTGGGACTGGCATGGGAATTAACCCTCCTTTGCCGTTCCTGGCTACCTTGGATCTGCCGGACGTTTCAAAGTTGACCAATGATCCGATTTCGCATAATCCTTATTGGCCTCCGGTTCCAACCAAGATACCAGGTGACTGTCCCAAGTTTGAGGGCAAAGCTGGTGAAGATCCCCAGGCGCATGTGATGACGTACCACCTTTGGTGTTCGTCTAACTCTTGGACTGACGATTCGGTTAGTCTGCGTCTTTTCCAGCGTACGTTAACAGGAGCTGCTGCTAAATGGTACATAGAACTATCCCGTGGTATTTTTCAGGATTTCAACTCGTTAGCTATGGCTTTCCTCACGCATTTCCAGTTGCCGGTCCGATATGAGACCGGGACGCACCTCCTGTCTTCCTTGAAACAGGACTCGGCCACTCACATCTCGGATCACATCCATGAGTGGCGGCGACGTCGTCGTATGATCAAGTTCCACATACCTGATCATATTTTGACCCACTGGTTCACCACCTCCTTTGTCAATAAGATCGCTCAGGATATCACGATGGGAGCGTGTGTGACGGAGGAACAAGCTATCGCACGTGCCCAGTACCTGGATCTTGTTTATTCACAATCTGGCACGCTTTATGACATCCTGCCTAATGCTCCACGGCCCGGAGCCAAGAAGACCCCGCCTACCCCTACAGTGGATGGTGTCATTGGTTCCGTCTCTCAAAATTCGAAGAAGTCTTCGAATGGGAAGCAGAAGGCTAATTCTTCCAACAATACCTCTGCTAATCCCGCCTCATCCGATTCTGGTAAATCCGCGGAGGTAAATGCCGTCCAGGCCAATCCTGCGGACAAATCCTCCAAGGGGAAAAAGAAGGGCAAAGGCAAATCAAAATCTGATGCCTCGAAACCGGAATCCAAATCTCGAACTGAGGATGGCTCCCAACGTAAGCCGAAATTCTCTTGCCTCATCTGTGAAGGTGACCATTATACCAAGGATTGTCCTCGACGGTCCGAAGTTAGTCAACTTCTTAAAGGCTCAAAAGGGACTCCGGCTGTTTTAAAAGAGCCATTTCCATCTCAGCAGACCCAGATGGTCGAACAGGGCTCGTCATCTGCACCGTTTGGGTCTCAGGTTTTCATGATGAAGACTAATGCACCCATCACTATCGCTACGCGATCGAAGGACTACAGTGAATCACGGCAGGCACCCGGGAAGGCGGTTGCGGATGGACCGCCTCCCCCACCTGTTTCTGGTCCATTGGAAATCGAGAAGCCGACTCTCGAACCCGTTGTGAAGCCACCTCCCAAGGGTGTTCTTCGGAGATCCTCTTACAATCCAAATGCTCGTGCCGCTCAACATTACAGTATCGTTGAGGATCTGGCACAGGCGCCATGTGCCATGTCTGCACTTGAGGTTCTTCAAAGTTGTCCTTCACAACGAAGGCTTTACTGTTTGTCATCGGTGGTATCGATCCCGCCGACTCGAGCCTTCTCACCTTCGATCTGGAGAATTTTACTCCCCGGCTTCCACATCAAATCGCTTTGGTCATTCAAGTCGGGATTAACGGTCTGAACATTCATAGGGCCGTCGTAGATGAGGGTGCATCTACCTGTGTTATGTCCTCCGCTTGCTGGAAGGCCATCGGCTCTCCAGCCTTGTCGTCATCTCCCAATGCCCTTGAGGCATTTGATGGTCGGGAATCTAAACCCCTGGGAGTTCTCGAGAGTCTTGCGATCACATTACAGGGAAAAACTGTCAACGTGGAAGTGGAAGTAGTCGACGCTAAACTCAACTACAATATACTTCTTGGCCGCAGCTGGACCCATGCCATGCTCTGCGTGCCGTCTACCGTCTTTCGATTTATCAAGTTCCCTCACGAGGGCAAGATTGTCACGGTAGATCAGTTGTCATTTTTTACCTCTAGCTCTGAGAACAACGTGCCGTATGTGGATCAAATTCCGAATCCCCCAGACAGCATAGGACCTGGTCTTTTCAAAGACCCAGTCCTCATGGGTATTTTCCCTGCGTCGCCACCGAATACCGCTCAAGTCAACATGTTGTCCAGGACTGATGACCCCTGGCTGATTCCTACACCTGAGCAGGTATATGAGTTTGGAGAATCCATGCCTTTGACGCCAGTAGAGATCAGCTACTGTGAGATTGTTGCCGCATCGGATCCTCCACCTCCTCAGCATGCTCCGATGAGCATGGCTCTTGACGTCTACTCACAATCCCCCTGGCTTGGTCAGATTGATTCGCTTGATCCTCTTAGAGAGACTTTTCCTTCAGATGAGGCTATCATTGAAACTATGTCTCTTGAGGAGCTACCCTGGGGCGATGGGCATCATCGTTCCTCGTTTATGCCTAGCTTGGGGGCAATGACTGACTGTCTGGAGCGCTATGCTACTCAGGTTCCTTCCCCTCCTCTTCAAACGCTGATCTTGACGCACGAGGTCTTTTCGGAAGGCAATCTGAGTAACATTACTCAAACTGTTCCTATCAACATCTCTGTTAAACCAGGGATTGTTGAGAACATTCATGTGGGTGTGAATTGTTCTCCCCACGAGATTCAAGTCTATACGGAGCTTTTCAAAGAATTCAGAGATGTTTTTGCGTGGTCCTACGAGGAAATGCCGGGAATTGATCCTAGTATTGTCGTGCACGAGATTCCAACCTACCTAGGTGCAAAACCCGTGCGCCAACGCTTGCGTCCCATGCATCCTCGGAAAGCCGCCGCTATCAAGGCAGAAGTTGAAAAACTTCTGAACGCGGGGTTTATTTATCCTATTCCCCTTACAGAATGGGTGTCCAATATCGTCCCTGTCGATAAAAAGCAGGGTACCATTCGGGTCTGTGTAGATTATCGCGATATCAATCGCGCCTGTCCTAAGGATAATTATCCCACTCCGTTTATCGATCAGATCATTGACGATTGCGCCGGGAGTGAGATCTATTCCTTAATGGACGGTTTCTCAGGTTACAACCAGATCAATATTGCACCTGAGGATCAACATAAGACCACATTCATCTGTCCATGGGGCACATTCGCATATAAAAAACTCCCGTTCGGCTTAAAGAACGCTGGTGCCACGTTTCAGCGTGCGATGTCATATGCTTTTCATGATATTCGCCATATTGTCCAGCCTTATCTGGACGACTTGCCTGCCCATTCGGGTAAGCGAGAGGACCACCCTGAGCATCTTCGCCAGATCTTTCTTCGTTGCAGACGCTACAATATTAGGCTCAATCCTCATAAGTGCGTCTTCTGCGTCGATTCTGGCCGTCTTTTAGGCTTTATAGTCTCAAAGGACGGAATTCGCCTTGACCCTTTAAAGGTTGAGGCCATTATAAATCTCCCGTCACCCTCCTCTTTGTATCAACTACAGAGTCTGCAAGGGAAAGCGAATTTTCTTAGGCGCTTTATCCCAAATTACGCCGAGGTGGCCAAAGGATTCAATCGTTTGTTAAAGCAGAATGTTCCCTTTCATTGGGACGAAATTGCTCAAGAATCCTTTGAGAAGCTGAAGACATTGCTAGTCAATGCTCCGTTGCTTCGTCCTCCGGACTACCACCGTGACTTTACTTTGTATCTAGCCGCCGCATTAAGCACCATCGCCATGGTCTTGGTGCAGGATGACGAGAACGGTGATGAACATGTTGTTTATTACCTATCTCGGAACCTTCTCGACCCGGAAACACGTTATGCACATGTTGAGAAGTTGGCCTTAGCAGCCGTACACGCCGTACAACGCTTTCGCCATTACATCCTGTTGCGCACGATAACAGTGGTTTCAGACTGCAACCCTATGACGTATATTCTTTCTAGACAATTACTGGGGGGCAAGTACTCCAAATGGATCGTCATCCTGCAGGAGTTTGACTTGGAGTTCACCACTGCCAAGTCAACTAAATCACTGGTCTTCGCGGATTTGATATGTTCTCTCCCTACAAACTCTGTTCCTTCGCATTCAGAAGATCATATACCGGACGAAACGCTGTTTCTTATCGATACTCGTGATCCTTGGTATGGTGACATCATAGTGTATCTTCAGACCGCCACATTCCGGTCTGAGTTGGATAAATCTGCTCACCGTCGGATTCGGCACCAGTCCCAACCCTACCGTATAGTAGGAGATACCTTATATCGTATTGGAGTAGATTCGGTGCTCCGACAATGCCTTACCTTGGACGAGGCTGAGAAAGTCTTGAATGACTGCCACAGTGGCGCCTGTGGTGGACACATGTCCGGATATGCTACTGCCCAGAAGATTCTGAGGGCAGGTTATTTCTGGCCCTCTATATTCAAGGATTGTATCACTGCAGTCCGAAAATGCCATCCGTGCCAGATTTTTCAGCGCAAGATGCGCGCGCCGCCGTTGCCTTTGCATCCCGTTATTACCGTTGGCCCTTTTGCGAAATGGGGCGTGGACTTTATGACGTGTAACCCTCACTCGGTCGAGGGGCATGCATATATCATTGTCGCCGTCGACTACTTCACTAAGTGGGCCGAGGCGATGCCTACACTAGCTGCTGACGGAAGAACGGCTGCTTCATTTTTATTCAACCATGTTATTACACGATTCGGGGTTCCTCAAGCTATCGTCACTGATCACGGTACTCATTTCCGCGATTACATGATGGCGGAGCTGACAGCTGCGTTGGGCCTGCGTCACGACAGCTCAACGCCATACTACCCTCAAGCGAACGGTCAGGTTGAAGCAATGAACAAGGTTTTGGTCACTATGCTTCAGCGAACAGTTGGGATTCATAAATCAAGTTGGCATCTCCAACTGTTCTCAGCTCTCTGGGCGTACCGAACATCTGCTAAAAGTGCAACCGGATTCACACCATTCCAACTGGTGTACGGTCTGGAAGCTACTTTGCCGGTTGAATGTGAAATTCCTTCGCTCAAATTAGCTGTGGAGCTCTTACCGGACACTTCTCCTGAGGAAGAGCGTCTTCTGTACCTCGAACGGTTGGATGAAACCCGTCTTCTAGCTGCTTTGATCATCGAAGCACAAAAGAAGAGGGTCAAATCTCATTTTGATTCATCTGTTTCTCCCCGTTCTTTCATCGAAGGAGACCTAGTCCTCTTGTATGATCAGGCACATGATAAGCTTGGAGCCGGTAAGCTCCAGCCGATGTGGCACGGGCCTTATATAGTAAAACGTGTTTTGAAAAATGGGGCCTACGAGCTTATAGACTACGAAGGAGTTCCATTGGCGCAGCCCAGGAATGGGCTGTACCTTAAGAAATACTATGCCTGAATTGATTTCTTGGTGTGGTGTGTGTACATAGGTGTGTGATTGTCATTTGTGTGCATGGTGTGGTGTGCTTTGTAAACATCTTTCTGCTGATCGGGTCTTCCTAGTTGTGCAGATGTCTATTCATCCATTTGTTGGTTTCGCGGATGGTGCCTCCCGCAGTACCAGGAATCTGTCTTCCGCAGCCTGGGTAATCTACGATCCTGCTGGTGAGTTGATCGACCTGCAAGGTGTGTGTTTAGGGCGTACCACGAACAATATCACGGAATATAGTGCCGTGTTGGAATTGTTAACCGAGGCAGTAAACCTTGGTATCCGTGAATTGCTCGTGTACCTAGATTCACAACTTGTAGTGTTACAACTGAACGAACATTATTCGGTAAGAAACCCGTCCATCTTACGACTGTATTTGCGTATTCGATTACTGGAAAGGAATTTTGACTACATTACATATCATCATATACCCAGGCATTTGAATACATTAACAGATGCAGTAGAAAATTTGGTATTAGACAGGCATTTGCGCAATTTATAAATCATTATCACATGTAAAGAAGACTCATCCAGAAATAGATATGCATATATATAGATATCGAAATGTTTACATAAGAGTGTGTCACATAAAACTCAAAAAATATACATAATTGTCTTAATACATCCGGAGACACTGTGTCTCTCAAAAATAGGTGTGGCATAAATCCTAGAGACTAGTCTGCATGGTGCTCATGATAGCACGTCACTGCACGCACTATGCGCCTCAAGATTCGGTGGATCCGATTCGGAACTCCCACCGTATGGCGCTGGTACTCCAACGGCACATCTGATAGCCGGGCATAGTCTGGGATCCCATGGACAATACCCTCGAGGTTCTGGACCAGTGCCTCTCCTCCGCTGCCTTCCCCCTGGATTTCAGGGGCGAGTTGTGTCCTTCGGGAGATAGGAGACATCCCGGCTGGTCTCTCAGGTCCTACATCTGCATGCATATATAATTGTGTTTAGACAAATGTGTGTATACAAAAAAAAAAACATATAAACATAAAATCAAAATATGAGGTCTTACCCAGCTCTTCATCCCAGTCGTCTCCTTCTGGCAGTGGGAGATTTGGGTCCCCTGTAAAGTCAGTTCCCGAATAGGGCCAATCTTCCACGACGATCAGTTGGCGCCGTAGCCACCTAAAAAACTCTGGCTTCCAGGACATCTGTTGGCCGCCTCCAGATCTGGGCATCAGTGCTGCCCAGCGAGCCATTCTCGGCTCTCGTGGTGCCGGACTCGCCACATGGGCCTCTTGGCCCTGGAAGGTTGGCATGCGTTCCAGAATGAACGATACCAAGATGGAACCATAGCCGAACTGCTTCAGTTTCCCCTGTTTACATTTGGTAAGCTGCCTTTTCATGTTGATCGTGACGGCTGTTGCCCAATCATACAGCCGGGGACCCATGCATTCTGAGGCCAGTAAGAGTTGAGTCTTTGTCGCCTCGTGCGGTGCCTGCGATCCAGCAGCCCGCGTAATGGTATGGAGTACTACTCTCAATGCTAGATCAGGGATGGTGGAGATGTATACCTTCTTGCTTCCTGATCCTGTCTGTGCCCCCGGGCACACCCGTGCCATTACTTCTTCAATCTTTTCCCCAGATGGTCTGCTTCCAGTCAGTACGGGAATTGGACCTCTACGGGACAATCCAGTAATAAAATAGATGTCAGTGACCTCCAATTCCAGCACCTGGTCTCGTATTCTGAATACTTGGTCATTTTCATCCCAGATGTTGATTAGATATTGGAGGAGCTCAGGCTGAGCTCGTAAGCATGGCGTGAGGAAGAACTTTTTTAAGCCACAGTCTCTCAGAGCATTCATACATGCTTGGCTTTGCATGGCCTCTTCGTCCTCATCTCCGTGTTCTCGTTCCTTCCATTCGATTGCCATTTTGAGTGTTTATCTGCATTCACATGGTCAAAAGCCCCTGATTAGATCTTTTGTGAGCTTCAAAATTCAAGAAATTTGGCGTAAATATCGGAATTTTAGGCGAAAATTTGGGTTCCGCCGCTGGCGCGACTGTTTTGCTAACAGTTGCGCCAGGTGGCGCGGGCCCTTTGGTAAAAAGAGCTCAGTGGCGCGGGTCCGTGCCCGAAACCCGCGCCACTGGGCCCGGCCCTAAAATTTCAAAAGTGCCCTTACAGAGCTGATTTCTAAGGGAAATTCATTTAAAAAGGTATGGAAATGAAGAGAAAAGGAGCGCCTCTTACCTGTCGCAGACGAGACGCTGAATGGTTGCCTGGATTGGTCACAATCACCGACGGAAGATTCTGCTCCAAACGGACCACTGTTGCTCTCCACAAGGTAAATAGTAAAAAGTAATTTCATTTTTTACCATTGGACATATTTATAACTTTTCAACGTTAAATGAGCTTTAAAAGTTATTTTTTGTCAAATATTTGCATGTATTATGTCGAAAATGGATTTTACGCTTGTTGGGTATGTGCAGTGGCAGGTTTTTGCGACTTAAAAGATGGAGACGAGTTGTATTTTACACTTTTTCGGACTCGGTAAATACACGAAAAAGTCACTCTGGAGTCATCTTTCAGCTCTTTTCTGACTCTCTAAATATGAAAATATTGCCGAGGCCCTTGTCGTTTCGATCTCGTTAAAATGGACACGAATCGACATCCACCTAGTATAAGTTTAACCCTTTTTCGGGCTGGGATGGATTGATTACGAAAAAGGAATACCCTAGCCTATCGCGACTAGGAGGTTTTCCCGGATATTGTTTTCTACCTTTTCGGATCCGGGGAACTATTTACGAAAAGGGACCTGTGGAGTTTTCTTTTCCGCTGTCTTTTCAAACTCTCTAAACATGAAAAGACGCCGAGTTCTTCCTTTGTCAGACTCGTTAAACCCTGATGACATTGGATTTCGTCGAAATGACGTGCTCCGAGTTTCTCCTTCCTAGGACTCGTTAAATGCACTAGGATGGATTCGCCCGAAGGGCGGACTTATATCACAAGCATATGCTATCCCCTTCAAGCTTGTTATCAAAAATAATTGGGGTACTCGCCATAAATGGTGGGGGAAAAATGGAACCATCGTCGTTGTCGTCGGCAGTATGTCGCTCTTGAACATGGCACTTGTCTGCATTCGTGTCGGGTTGGGGACATCTCATCTCGCTGCTTCACTTTGCTTCCATGGGTTTGGGTAACCTCTTTTGACCTCTCATCTGTTCACTGCCTCGTCGCCATGACCTCTGATCCGTTGATGTCAAATACTGCCAAGTCCATTGTCGTGCCGTTCATGTGTTCAAGAGAAGTTGGCCTCTGCAAATATCAACCTTCCTCTGTTTCTCATATGGTCCTGATTCACAACAAAACATTATGTTCCTCTGTCTCGTGTCGATGATGTGGGAATCATTATGGCCCACCTTCGATCAAGGTCACTTCCTGTCGAATTCAACTCATTATCCGGGAAGTTGGTCTAGAGACTCCTGATGGTACCTTGGAGCCTGCATGCCTCAATGGCAGGTTCGTCGCATTCGACGTGAGGTTTTCATCATTGGCCTTCGATCGAATGATTCTGCGGGTGTTCGACATCAGCTCATCTATTCACACGCCGTAGATTGTAGCTGTAGTACCTTGAGGACCATTGTCATTATTGGTGGTTTCTCTCGCGTCTGTTAACAGCTTTCATCATTGGCTGGTAATCAGACGACGTTCTTGCATGTTCGACATCAGCTCACATATTCACATGCTCGAACTTGTACTTGTTTGGGTCGAGATGGAGCGCAAGACCCTGGATTGTGTCTGTTGTAATCTAGGCTGCGATTGTGGATTATTATCATTATGTACATGACTCACTGATTGGATGGCTGCGACCATACCTGAGTCTATTTTTTTTATCTTAGTTGGATGGCTGCGCCCATACCCTAGATCCGGATCATAGCACACTCTGTTCGGATGGCTGCGTCCATACCATATATATACATCATGTACTAGAGATATCAGTTGTATCTTTCTGCGCAGGTTTTTCCGACGGTGGGCCTTCAGTTGGACATGTTCTCGTAAAGCATTTCACCCCTCTCTCTCTCGGGCCTCATGCTTTAGGGGGCATCTGTTACACAGTAATTTGTCACCGTCCCTACCATTCCCCGTCCCGCGCAATGGAGGACCCATTATGTGACCTGTGAACACTGTCATGCCTTGAAAACATCATCAATGCATCCCTCTGAGTATGAGCTTCATTTTCCCTTGAGACATCTCCTTGCAAAACTCATGAAAAACAGCTCTTTTGCATTGGCGCGGGTAGACAGTTCAGTGCTCGCGCCAATCAGGGAAATCCTGTAAAGAGGTCGCGCCACTTGGCGCTCTGTCATAGAGCAGCAATCGCGCCACCCATTTTAGGGACTTTTTTTTAAATATGGATGGCGGAAGTTGAGTTCAAACAAACTCACAACCACTGCCTATCTTGAGTTGGGAAGTTTGGCTGCGGGAGTTCTATGGAAGGGAAGTGGTTTTGCCACCTTCCATGGAACCTTCCTTGTTGATAGGGCCAATCCCATGATAATAGGGATCCCAACTCCCTCCTTCCCCATCTATAAAAGCCTGCTCAGATCCATGGCAAGCTAGTCTTGAAGTGCTGAAGCTTTGCATCTCCCTATTCCCAAGTGCCTTTGTGCTGTAAAGAATCCCTTCTTTCCCTTAAGGCCCATTTAAGCGAGGAGACCATTGTTACGAGACTCTGGAGAGGTTTTCCCTTTCCTTGGCGAGCTTTGCGAGACGTGGACGACCGGAGACCCGTTCGAAGGAGGCTGCAACATCAGAACTTGGTTGTAACTTCTATTCGTTTATCATTTTAATAGATGACTATGATTATGGTTCCACTCCTTTTTCCATCATGTTAATGCGAGTAATATCTTTTCTGACCGATGTTTAGTTACGTATGCTGGTTCCTATGCTTGTATCTGTTCGTTTCTTCTGTATGTAGGTGTTCATCCGCGGAGATCGCGGAAGGATTGTGATCTGCCAGGGCTGAAGGACGGGGGCATCTCTTCTTCAGATCGTAGCGTTGGAATCCAGGTAGGCTTCTATCCGTAGCTCTTTCATCCGTAACTAGGAGCTTGCGTCATAGCATTGTTTGTTTGTTGCTAGACCCCTGCTGGGCTAGTAGGGATCGCCTCTGTCCGCAGAGGGGATTTACCTCCTCAACAGAGGTGGATGGAGTAAAAGCTCTATTTCTATTAAACTTAATAACTATTACAAAATGACAGTCTTCTTCAGAACTTTTGTGTTCTAGATTCACAACAACAAACAAAAACAAATTACATTTGCTACAACAAGACACAGCTCTTTTCTCCTTGGCATGAACTGCTGCAAAACACAGCTTACTGCTCTCTTTATATTTTTCTTTGCCTTAACTGCTACACACATAGTTTTGCAGTCTCACTGCTCTTTGGAAAAAAAAATCACACGCAGTCTCTCTTTTTGTTTTTTTTAATACACATCACTACTATTTCTGCCTGCGGACTCACACTTAAAAAAAACTTTACTGTCTTTATATATATTATAAACATATAATGTTTATAATATATATTATAAAAATTACATAACATATAACCAAAGGTTTTAAAATAAAACTGTCCGTGGTAAAAAAAAATTAACCCAAGGTAAAAATAAAACATATGCGGCAAATAAAAAACAAATACAATAAAACATTTAACACTCCATACATTCCATATTCCATGCGGTTATAATATTTTGCCAATGCTTGTTTTCTTACCCCACCGAAACACTTTTCATTCGTCCGGAGGAAGGTGACGTCACTTCCTTCGGCAAGTCATTGCTCCTCTTTGCTACCCATGCTTGCTACCCCCCGGAATGTGTTGTTGGATGCAAACTCAATTCAAATCAAAATGGATGGTTGGTGTATGCTTGAATGCGGGTAGGTATTGGTTTATGAATACGAAATGGCATGGATTGATTAAGGATCAAACCAAAATAAAATCATTGCTGTTGTACTTGAATTCCCATCAAAATTTAAATTCGTCCTTTTGTTGTCTGCGTGTAGTAGTTGGAATTAATACTTCCAACACTCCTCCTTAATTTCAACTGCTGGATTTTCTTCCATACCCATAAATTTTCTCAAATAATTAAAACTCTTCTGCCCCAATGGTTTTGTTAAAATATCAACGAACTGCTCCTCTGTTCTACAATGTTGTAAAACAATTTCTCCATTTCTCACTAATTCTCTGATGTAGTGATACTTGGCATCAATATGTTTCGTTCTCTTATGAAACATTGAATTTTTTGGCAATGCTATTGCTGAGCTATTATCGCAATAAATTGTTGTGCCTTTTACCTGTTCATGACACAAACTCCTCAACATTATCCTCATCCAAACTGCTTGACACGTTGTTATCGTAGCTGCCATATACTATGTCTCTGCTGTAGATAAAGCCACAATTGGTTTTTTCTTAGAAGCCCATGAAATGGCTTCTGATCCCATATGAAAAACATAACCAGAGGTGCTTTTTCTCTCATCTATACTTCCAGCCCAATCACTATCAGTATATCCAATTAATTCAAAATTTTCTGAAGTGGTGTATAAAATTCCATACCTCTTTGTTACTTTCACATACCTAAGAATTCTTTTTGCTGCTTTCCAATTTGCCTCCTTTGGCCTTTCCATAAATCTAGAAATTAAACTCACAGCATGCATAATATCCGGCCTAGTTGCAGTCAAATACATGAGGGTGCCAACTATGATCTTGTACAAACTTGGATAAACATCCTTGATAATGTCTTCTCTACTCAGTTTCAATCCCATCACTGTAGGAGTAATTGTTGCCTTGCAATCCTGCATATTAAATCTTTCCAAAACTTCATTCACATACTTTGCTTGAGAAATTAAAAAATTGTTTTCATTTTTCTCTACTTCTATTCCTAATAAGTATCTCAGAAATCCCATATCAATCATTTCAAATTCATCCTTCATGATTGTTTTAAAATTCTCAATGAGGTAAGCATCATTACCCGTAAAGATCACATCATAAACATACAAAACAACAATGATCATCTTACCATCTTTCTCCTTGATGTATAATGTGGGTTCTCCTTCACATTTTTCCAACCCATTTTCTAGTAGATAGGCATCTATCCTACTGTACCATGCTCTTGGTGCTTGTTTTAGCCCATATAGAGCTTTCTTCAATCTGCACACCTTGTGCTCTTGGCCTACTTTCTCATAGCCCAGAGGTTTTTCAACGTATACCTCTTTCATTAATACTCCATTCAGGAGTGCTGATTTCACATCCATTTGGTAAAATTTCCACTTGTGTTGTGCTGCTATGGACATCACTCCTCTTACTGTTTCCATTCTTGCAACTAGTGCAAAATTTTCCTCATAGTCTCTTCCTTGTTGCTGCTTGTAGCCTTTGACTACAAGTCTGGCCTTGTGCCTTTCAATCTTGCCTTCAACATTGCTTTTGTTCTTGTAGACCCATTTCACTCCAATTACATCTTTCCCTTTTGGGAGATCAACCAATTCCAATGTTTATTTTTCTATATTGCATTCATTTCTTCATCCATAGCATCTATCCATTTCTTATCTTTCACTGCTTCTTAAAAATGAATAGGATCATCTCCATGAAAATACAATACAAATAAAGATTTCATACCTTCAGTTGTTGCCTCTTTCTCATAAATTTCATTCAGACTTCTTAATCTGGTTCCTCTTTCACTTGTTGAACCTGTGCTTGTAGAAGCACTCAAATATGCTCCTTGTGGTGTGCTTGGAGAAGCACGGTTATCACTTCTCAAGGGTGTTCTCATACCTGCTTGTGGTGTCCCTTGATGTCCTTGTGTTGGTGGAGGTGGTGCTGCTAATGAGGGATGTCTTTCAGCCATTTCTTCCTCATCATCATCATGAAACAAATAGCTTTTAACATTCATTGTTTTCTCAATGCTTCCATCCCAAGCTTCTTCCTCAATGAACTGCACATCTCTGCTTATAACAAAATTCTTGGTGGATGGGTTATACAATCTGTATGCATTGGATTCTTCACTGTATCCAATAAATATGTACTTCTCCCCCTTAGTGTCCAACTTCTTCCTCAGCTGATCTGGAATGTGTGCATAAGCAACACAACCTAAAACTCTCATGTGGGTGACATGCTGCTTTATGCCGCTCCATGCTTCTTCAGAAACTCTATTCATAACAAATTTAATTGGACATATATTTAAAATATATGCTACACAATTTATAGCTTCAACTCAATATTCATTTGGCAAATGTTTTGCCTTCAGCATACTTATTACCATGTCCATGATGGTTCAGTTTTTCCTTTCAGCAACTCCATTTTGTTGTGGTGTATACCTTGCTGTAAATTGTTTATTTATCCCATTTTCCCTACAAAAACGCAGGAAATATTTTGAGATATATTCTCCTCCTCTATCAGTCCTTAAAACTTTAATACGCTGCCCACTTTGATTCTCTACAAGAGCTTTAAAGTGGTAGAATTTCTCAAACACTTCACTTTTAAATTTCAAAAAATAAACACATGTTTTTCTTGTGAAATCATCAATAAAAGTCAGCATATAGTGGTTGCTTGCTAATGATGGTGTTTGCATTGGTCCACATAAATCAGAATGGAGAAGTTCTAAGGGTGCCTTTGCCCTTATGCTCTTTCCTGATGGAAAGCTTTCTCTAAGTTATTTTCCCAAGATGCAACCTTCACATAAGCTGTCTAGTTTCTCAATCAATGGTAATCATTTTACCATTCCTTTCCTGGGCAATAAATTCAGACCTCCAAAGTTGAGATGTCCAAATCTCAAGTGCCATAACCAATTTTCATCCTTTGCTTCTCTTTGGTAAGTCTCTTGTGTCACTGCTTCCATTTCATCTCCTTTCTTCAAATCTGCTCCCATCTTGAGAGGGAACATTCTGTTCCTTGCCATCTTCACTTGTGCAATGCATTTCTTGCTTGGTGGTTTATCCATGATGGTGCTTAAATCATCTTCAAATAAAAAATTGTACCCCTTTTGAATGAGTTGTCCAATGCTCAGGAGGTTACACTTCAAACCAGGCACATAATATACATCTGATATGGATCTTCCTTCTCCTTTCTTTGGCAAAACACTTACTCCATCTTTTCCCATGACAGAGACCTTACTGTCTGTCCCCAAAGTTACTTGAGACTTTACATTTTCATCTAACATGGAAAACATAGAAATGTTTCCAGTCATATGGTTGCTACATCCTGAATCTAGAAACCATATATCTTCATTCTTTTCTTCAACCATATTACATGCTAAAAATAATTTTTCTTGACTGATATTTTCCTTAGTAAAATTAGCACTGGGTCTATTACCCATGTCACTCTGTATCTTCCTACATTCATTGGCATAATGGCCATATTTTTTACAGTAATGACATTGGACTTGGGATTTATCATACCTTTGAGCATGTGCTTGAATTTTTCCACCTTGTTAGTTGTTGCCTTGGCCTTGGTTCGGATTTTGGTTGTTGCCCCTTCCATGAGTATTTGCAGGGCTTCTTCTTCGTCCTATATTCTGCCTTCTGCCTCTACCTTTTCCTCTGTAGTTTCCTTTGCCTTGACCTCTCCCTCTTCCAAAGGACATTTGGGTCTTGAAGGCATGCTCTAAAGATGAGTTTTCTATTCTTCCCAATCTTTGTTCATGTGTCATCAACGATGCATGAAGCTCATCAACTATAAACATTGAGAGATATTTTGTCTCTTCAATGGTTGTGACTATCACATCAAACCTTGAGGGTAAGCTCCTCAACACTTTCTCCACAATTCCTCTTTCTTCTACTGTCTCTCCTGAAATCTCATTTGGGTAACCGACCCAATCAATAGAGTAAAGAATGAGTCTATTGCATCACACTCCATGCAAATAACTTCAAAATCCCTTCTCATTAATTGAAGCTTTGTTGTCTTTAACTTCTCCATACCTTGGTAGGCTGTCTAGAGAGTATCCCATGCATCCTTGGACCTCTTTGTTGTTGCAATCCTTGGGAATACACTTTCATGCACTACATGATAGAGATAGAAGAGGGATTTTGAGTCCTTCTTCCTATTGCTCTATAGAAAATCCTTCTCTGCCTGTGTTAAGGCATTAAATGCTTGCTCATCTATTGGTTCTTCTAGACCATCTTCAACAAGCTCCCATAAATCTTGAGAGGCAAATAGGGCTCTCATGATGATTTCCAAATATTCATAGTTCTTCCCTTTGAACTTTGGGAGTTCCTATACTCGTGCTTGTGTTGGCTCCTGACATGGCCAGCTTTCTAAACTATGTAATGTAAACTTGACTATGTTTTTAAACAAATTGTCTCTCTGTTGAGAAATAAACTCTGTTTCTAAAAAATTCCTTCTTACAGTTCTCTGGACTATATTTTAAAGCAAACACAAAACAAAAAAATTTTCTGTAAAATACCTTACTTTCCTTTGTTGAACCTGCACTCTACTGGAGAAACCTTCAACAAAACTCCTTCTTCCTTTAGCTTCCTTGTCAAACGCAAAGAGCCTGGACTAGCTCTGATACCATGTTGGAATTTCTGAATAATTCTGAACAACAGAGAGGAAAATATAGTTCCTCTTCTACAACACAGAGATTTAAAAAAAATTCATGCACAGAGAGGTGGATGGAATAAAAACTCTGTTTCTATTAAACTTTAAAACTATTACAAAATGATAGTCTTCTTCAGAACTTCTGTGTTCTAGATTCACAACAACAACAACAAAAAATTACATCTGCTGCTATAGGACACACCTTGGCATGCGCTGCTACAAAACACAGCTTACTGCTCTCTCTATCTTTTTCTTTGCCTTCACTACTACACACACAGTTTTGCAGTCTCACTGCTCTTTGGAAAAAAATTTCACACACAGTCTCTCTCTCTCTGTTTTTTTAATACACTGCACTACTCTTTCTGCCTTCGGGCTCACACTTAAAAAAAAAATTAGTGTATTTATATATATTACAAACATATAATGTTTATAATATATATTATAAAACTTACATAACATATAACCCAAGTTTTTAAAATAAAATTGTCCATGGTAAAAAAAAAAATTAACCCAAGGTAAAAATAAAACATATGCGGCAAATAAAAAACAAATACAATAAAAAATTTAACACTCCATACATTCCATATTCCATGGGGTTATAATACTGTGCCAATGCTTATTTCCTTACCCCAGCGGAACACTTTGCATTGGTCCGGAGGAAGGTGACATCACTTCCTCCGGCGGGTCATTGCTCCTCTTTGCTACCCCCCGGAATGTGTTGCTGGCTGCAAACTCAATTCAAATCAAAATGGTTGGTTGGTGCATGCTTTAATGCGGTTAGGTGTTGGCTTATGAATACGGAATGGCATGGATTGAGTAAGGATCAAACCAAAATAAAATCGCTGCTGTTGTACTTGAATTCCCATCAAAATTTAAATTCGTCCTTCTGCTATCTGCATGGAGAAGTTGGAATTAATACTTCCAACATGATCCTTCCGCAAAAAACTTAAGGTACGCACGCTCACACTTTTGATATTTTTCAATTCTTGTGTTTTGTCATTGTTAGTACCGTTGTCTAATTCAAGCATTCAATTTTGTAACAGATGATTTCCAGCGAAATCACAATGGCAGTTGCTAAAGAGATACCTACTACGGCTCTCCCATAGGAAGAAGTACAATTAGCGACTTCTCTCATGCCTTCGCTTCCTGCGCAGTCCCGTCCATACTCAAACAGCACAAAACAAACCCTCCAGAAGAAAACCCTAGCCGCCTACAAACCGAAGGGTAGCCCTCCATTGATGAAATTTGACATTGACGAGCATACAGTGATAAGAACCTTAAACCAATTGAGCGAGTGTGAACCAGAAAGCAGTATCATAAGGAGAAGGAGAAGTCTCGGCCTAGGGGCTCTTCATCCACTGTGCCTGTCGATCACTCCTCCTCTCAACAAGACTGAGGATGGGAAATTGGCGTCGCTACCTCTGCTGGCTCCCTTGGTTACCACTCCTTCTCGTATATCCCCCAACAGAGTGAACCAGGTGCCCATTATGCCCGACGATATTTCTCTTCATTCGCCTGTAACAAGTTGTAACATTAGGAGTGGCCTTACCCCAAAGGATTTATTAGACAAGGGGTCACTTTCAACGCTACGAACTGATCGGCTTCTTGAAAGACCACGAAGCACAGACCCTAGTTACTTCTTTCTTATAAATCTTAACGGTAACTCTGTCGATTGAATTCGCTATGTTATGCTCCTGCAATTTTGACCTAAAGCTATTTTTTCCATGTCTAGCCCATGGATGTTATTGTAATAATATGTTAATTTGTTCTAATTATATGTAGAGTATTATAATTATTCTATCTTTGTAGGAAATCAAAGGGTTTTGCTGTCTTCATTGTTGGATTTGCATTTACGGTTCTAAATGTCGTACACTAACAATAGACCAGATTTGAAATTTTAATAAGTTATATTTTTGAGCATTAGAACTTGCTAAATATTTTGAAATCTTTACGTGTGTTAAGGAGGTAAATCCCCTCTGCGGACAGAGGCGATCCCTACTAGCCCAGCAGGGGTCTAGCAACAATCAAGCAATGTTATGACGCAAGCTCCTAGTTACGAATGGAAAGACTAGGAATAGAAGCCTACCTGGATTCCAACGCTATAATCTGAAGAAGAAGCGTCCCCGTTCTTCAGCCCCGGCAGATCACAATCCTTCCACGATCTCCGCGGATGAACACCTGCACATGGAAGAAATGAACAGATACAAGCATAGAAACCAGCATACGTAACTAAACATCAGTCAGAAAGGACATTACTCGCATTAACATGATGGAAAACGGAGTGGAACCATAATCATAATCATCTATTAAATAATAAACGAAGAAAGATTACAACCAAGTTCTGACGTCGCGATCTCCTTCGGACGGGTCTCCGGTCGTCCACGCCTCGCAAAGCTCACCAAGGAAAGGGAAAACCTCTCCGGAGTCTCTCGACAATGGTCTCCTTACTTGAGTCGGCCTTAAGGGAAAGAGAGGATTCTTTACAGCACAAAGGCTCTTGGGAATATGGAGATTCAAAGCTTAGGCACTTCAAGACTAGCTTGCCATGGGATTGAGAAAGCTTTTATAGATGGGGAAGGAGGGAGTTGGGATCCATATTATTATGGGATTGGCCCTATCAACAAGGAAGGTTCCATGGGAGGTGGAAAAACCACTTCCCCTCCATAGAACTCCCGCAGCCAAACCTCCCAACTCAAGATAGGCAATGGTTTGTGAGTTTGTTGGAACTCAACTTCCGCCATCCTTATTTAAAAAACAGTCCCTAAATTGGGTGGCGCGACTTCTGCTCTATGACAGAGCGCCAGCTGGCGCGACCTCTTTGCAGGATTTTCCTCATTGGCGCGAGTATTGAACTGCCTACCCGCGCCAATGCCAAAAGGGATGTTTTTCATGACTTTTGCAAGGAGATGTCTCAAGGGAAAATAAAGCTCATGCTTAGAGGAATGCATTGGTGATGTTTTCAAGGCATGACAATGTTCACAGGTCATGAAATGGGTCCTCCATTGTGCGGGACGGGGAATGGTAGGGACGGTGAAAAATTGCTGTGTAACAGATGCCCCCTAAAGTATGAGGCCCAAGAGAGAGAGGGGTGAAATGCTTTACGAGAACATGTTCAACTGAAGGCCCGCCGTCGGAAAACCTGCGCAGAAAGATACAACTGATATCTCAAGTACATGATGTATATATGGTATGGACGCAGCCATCCGAAACAGAGTATGCTATAATCCGGATCTAGGGCATGGGCGCAGCCATCCAACTAAGATCAAACAAATAGACTCAGGTATGGTCGCAGCCATCCAATTAGTGAGTCATGTACATAATGATAATAATCCACAATCGCAGCCTGGATTACAACAGACACAATCCAGGGTCTTGCGCTCCATCTCGACCCAACAGAGTACAAGTTCAAGCATGTGAATGTGTGAGCTGAAGTAAGAACATCGTCTGATTACCAGCCAATGATGAAAGCCGTTAACAGACGCGAGAGAAACCACCAATAATGTCAATGGTCCTCAAGGTACTACAGGTACAATCTACGGCGTGCGAATAAATGAGCTGATGTCGAACACCCGCAGAATCACTCGATCGGAGGTCAATGATGTAAACCTCACGTCGAATGCGACGAACCTGCCATTGAGGCATGCAGGCTCCAAGGTACCATAACGAGTCTCTAGACTAACTTCCTAGATAATGAGTTGATGTCGACAGGAAGTGACCTTGATCGAAGGTGGGCCATAATGATTCCCACATCATCGACACGAGACAGAGGAACATGATGTTTTGTTGTGAATCAGGATCATATGAGAAACAGAGGAAGGTTGATATTTGCAGAGGCCAACTTCTCTTGAACATATGAACGGCACGACAATGGACTTGGCAGTATTTGACATCAACAGATCAGAGGTCCTGGCGACGAGGCAGTGAACAGATGAGAGGTCAAAAGAGATTACCCAAACCCACGGAGGCAAAGTGAAGCAACGAGATGAGATGTCCCCAACCCGACACGAATGCAGACAAGTGCCATGTTCAAGAGCGACATACTGCCGACGACAACGACGATGGTTCCATTTTTCCCCCACCATTTCTGGCGAGTACCCCAATTATTTTTGATTACAAGCTTGAAGGGGATAGCATATGCTTGTGATATAAGTCCGCCCTTCGGGCGAATCCATCCTAGTGCATTTAACGAGTCCTAGGAAGGAGAAACTCGGAGAACGTCATTTCGACGGAATCCAATGTCATCAGGGTTTAACGAGTCCGACAAAGGAAGAACTCGGCGTCTTTTCATGTTTAGAGAGTTTGAAAAGACAGCGGAAAAGAAAACTCCACAGGTCCCTTTTCGTAAATAGTTTCCCAGATCCGAAAAGGTAGAAAACAATATCCGGGAAAGCCTCCTAGTCGCGATAGGCTAGGGTATTCCTTTTTCGTAATCAATCCATCCCAGCCCGAAAAGGGTTAAACTTATATTGGGTGGATGTCGATTCGTATCCATTTTAACGAGATCGAAACGACAAGGGTCTCGGCGATCTTTTCATATTTAGAGAGTCAGAAAAGAGCTGAAAGATGACTCCAGAGTGACTTTTTCGTGTATTTACCGAGTCCGAAAAAGTATAAAATACAACTCGTTTCCATCGTTTAAGTCGCAAAAACCTGCTGCTGCACATACCAAGCAAGCGTAAAATCCATTTTCGACATAACATATGCAAATATTTGATAAAACATAACTTTCAAAACTCATTTAATGTCGAAAAAGTTATAAATATGCCAAATTGGTAAAAACAAAATTACTTTTACTATTTACCTTGGTAGAAAGCAACAGTGGTCCATTTGGAGCAGAAACTTTCGTCGACGATTGCGACCAATCCAGGCAACCATTCAGCTTCTCGTCTGTCATAGGTAAAAGGCGCTCCCTTGCTCTACATTTTCATTCATTTTTTAATGATTTTCCCTTAAGAGTCAGTTCTATGAGGCCACTCTTAAAATTTTAGGGCTGCGCCCATTGGCGCGGGTATCGGGCATGGACCCGCGCCAATGAGCTCTTTTTTATAAAGGGCTCGCGCCAGCGGCTGAACCTTAAATTCCGCCCAAAATTTCGACATTTAGGCCAAATTGCTTGGAATTTGAAGCTCATCAAAGATCTAACCAGGGGTTTTTGATCATGTGAATGCAGATAATAACTTTAAATGGCAATCGAATGGAAGGAACGAGAGCACGAAGAAGAGGATGAACAGGCCATGCAAAGCCAAGCTTGCATGAATGCACTTAGAGACTGTGGATTAAAAAAGTTCTTCCTCACGCCATGTTTACGAGCTCAGCCCGAGCTCCTCCAATACCTAATCAGCATCTGGGATGAAAATGAACAGGTGTTTAGATTACGAGACCAGGTGTTAGAACTGGAGGTCACTGACGATTATTTCATCACTGGATTGTCCCGCAGAGGTCCAATCCCTGTACTGACTGGAAGCAGACCATCTGGGGAAAAGATGGAAGAAGTAATGGCACGGGTGTGCCGAGGGGCACAAACAGGATCAGGAAGCGAGAAAGTGGATATCCACACCATTCCCGATCTAGCACAAAGAGTATTTCTCCATACCATTACGCGGGCTGCTGGGTCGCAGGCTCCGCACGAGGCCATGAAGACCCAACTCCTGCTGGCCTCAGAATGCATGGGTCCCTTACTGTTCAACTGGGCAGAAGCAGTAACTATCAACATGAAAAGGCAGCTCACAAAGTGCAAACGGGGGAAACTGAAACAGTTCGGTTATGGTTCCATCTTGGTATCGTTCATTTTGGAACATTTACCAATCTTCCAGGGCCAAGGGGCCGCAGTGGGGAGTCCGATACCACGAGAGCCAAGAATGGCTCGCTGGGCAGCATTGATGCCCAGATCTGGAGGTGGTCAACAGATGTCCTAGAGGCCAGAGTTTTTTAGGTGGTTACGGCGCCAGCTGATCGTCGTGGAAGAATGGCCCTATTCGGGAACTGACTTTACTGGGGACCCAGATCTCCCACTACCAGAAGGAGATGACTGGGACGAGGAGCTGGGTAAGACCTCATATTTTTGATTTTTTGTTTTTTTGTTTTTTTGTTAATACACATTCGTCTTAACACAATTATATATGCATGCAGATGTAGGACCTGAGAGACCAGCTGGGATGTCTCCAATCTCTCGGAGGACACAACTTGCCCCTGAGATTCAGGGAGAAGGCGCCGGAGGAGATGAACTGATCCAGAACCTCGAGGGGATTGCCCATGGGATTCCAGATTATGCCCGGCTAGCAGACGTACCGATGGCATACCAGTGAAACACGGTGGGAGTTCCGAATCGGATCCACCGAATCCTGAGGCGCCTAGTGTGTGCAGTGACGTGCTATCATGAGCACCATGCGGATTAGTCTTTAGGATTCATACCACACCTATTTTTTGAGAGACATAGCGTCTCCGGATGTACTAAGACGACTATGTATATTTTTGAGTTTTGTGATGCACACTGTGCAAACATTTCGACACACACATATATATATATATATACATATGACTATTTTGGATGGATCTTTTACATGTGATGATGTTTTTATATGTCATGCGAATGTCTAATACAAATGTAATCTAATGTATCAGTTACATAACAAACGACCCAATGCGAAATGTATTCACACAATGTATCTAATCACACATTTCATTTTTACGCAAGCTTAAAAGCACACATGAACACACACATATGCAAACTATGCTTGAAATGATGAAGACGGGCATGCCCCCCAGCATGATGTCTCAATTCGAGGTGCATGCCTTCCAAGCTTCAGTCCATTGAAAATGGAGTGAAGTTTCAAAACAAAAAGTCGAATTGAACATGCTCGTGTTTCATTATTTTAACGAGGTTGACACACTTAAAAGAACTATCCTCAAACAACTTGTTTCATGTTTTAAGGAGCTTGACACAAACGAAGGAACTATGCTCCGAGATCCTGGTTTCATTTTTTAAAGAGCTTGACCTAGGGAGGAAACCGTGCTCTAACCGGCTTACATCAAAATGAACAAGAAGACGGTGCTTCCAAGAGTTCCACTCCTGATGGAAGGGAAACATCCTGGAAGTCAGGACCCAATGCCCCCAACACATTATGCACCACGACATCATCACTGAGCACAGGCACGGGGTAAGTAGCCACATAGTTGACCTGCGGTGGAGCAGATACAACGGGTGGATAGAAACTAGGAGGGGGTGATGGCGGACCAGATGCCATATTATGACCAAAGAACGAAAGCTGATCAATGGTCACGATCCATCCTTCATGCGGAAAGCACATCACGCGAAAGAGGGAGGAGACAAGTGCTCCCATGGCATAGGTGTAATCGCGCCCCAAAAGCAGATTGAAATCCAAGGGGCCTGGAACGACCATCACGTCCATATGGACAGTTTTACCTCCCAAAGTAATAGGTAACCTTGGAAGGATCCCCAACGGTTGACTCGTTCTTCTATTGAATGTCAACAGATTCTGCGTAACGGGTGCAAGCGGTGGCGAACCGAAAGCTTGCCAGGTAGTTGATGACAGAATACTAACAGAGGCACCTTCGTCTATAATGGTGCTGGGTACAACCAGACCAAGAGCCTGTACTGTGATCTCGAAAGGCACATAAGACGGAAGGCGAAATCCTGCAAATCGATTCCAGTCAAAGGAAGCGACCAAACTACTCGGAGGGGCTACCATCGAGATGCGAAGGTCTTCCCCTGATGTTACGGTAGAAGAAGCATCCTCCATGACCTCCATCTCGAAGGCGGGAGGGATATCCTCTGGAGCCTCCATCATGGGAGGCGGAGGAGGGGCTTCTTGAAGTACAGGGACAGGAGAATCTTTCTCCAAGTCTGAAGAATCTGAAGAGATCAGAAGGACATGGGGGGTGAGAGATCCACTCTTGACAGAAAAGAGCTGGTGCACCGTGGACGAGGCCATTTCAACCGATCCTACGACCAATGGTTGGTCAAGGACGGATTCGTGAATTTGAATTTCTGGGGGAGTGGGATCGGCCAAGGATGACTCTTGACCAATCATAGGATCAACTGGCGGAGGACTCAAAGAAAGCCGATTATAACCAGGTGGAAGGCGTGGTGTAGAACCGGCTGGGTTGTCCAAGACTTGCTTGGCTTCATCCATATAAGGACAAAGGTGAATGGCATGGTGCCCTTCACACAACTTACAGGGATTGGTGATCTTACCCTGCTTCTTAGAGTTCTTATCAACAACAGCTGAAGACGTGCCCCCAACTTGACTCCCGGAAGCCAAAGGCAACGGTGGGCGGTCGTTGGACCATACTTCGAGCACCTTGGGAATGCCAGGGCAGTCTCGAAGAAGATGGTCTCCCGTGCACAACAGGCAAGGGAACTTGACTTTCCGTGGAGGGTTGGAAGGTTTATCAAGAGGAGATATCTCGGAGACAGTAGCCGTACATTTAGCCTCTCGCTTATCAGACTTCTTCTTCTTTGTCTTCTTCTTCTTCTTCTTAGCCACCCGGTTACTTGAATCCAGACTTTCACCAGGCGAAGTAGAAGAGGAGGACGCAGAAACAGGCGAAGAAGGGGAGAGGTCCACCTTGGAATCAACATGAGGTTGTTCAGGTGGAGGAACTGATTGAACAGTAGTGGAGACATTCGGGACAACAGAGGTTGAGAACAACCAAACGGGCAACCCAACAGTTAACCCAGGAAGGGACAACGTCGCCATGTAAGGAGCACCAACATTTCCAAAAGGAGGAAAATGACCAGGATTCCCTTCTGAGGGGATTCCTTGGTTGGTAAACTCTGAAAAAGTTGCCATCAAACTCAAAACCACACACGGGCCGAAAAACGAGTTAAGACACACGATCAAACGGTCAACAAGAAATGTCTAAACAGGCGTGTAATCGTGGGCGATTAATTTTACCACATTGGAAAGTAAGAAGTTCTACCGTTTCATATTTTGTTTCAAATAATGAAACAGAAATCGACCAAGGACTTTCCGTACGTGCGGGTAGTCTCCCCGAATGCTGTGTTCGGTGTATCACGGGTATAGGGCGGCAGACTCGGCTTCCTGTGGATAAAGGATTGAAAACCTATAGGGGTCTCCCTTTATATACGCGACGGTACGGGGAGCACAAGTCCGTACTAGCGCTGTCTAAAGCCAACAGGCGAACGCCAACTGCTAGGTTTAACGACGCCGGAACACGTCTCTAGCCTAGACCTTCTAAATATGTTTCATTAAGTTCCAATGCTGCCTTAGGTTAATTGAATAAATTTTACAGTTGATCTTCAATTAAGTTTCAATTTCCAGGCCCTATCGTATGTAGTGTCTCGAAAGACTCCTAAATGCAAAGCTATATGCCACAGTGCAACATTTCGTTCGATGAAAACTAGTTAAATAAGAGTTGAGAGCTTTTATACAAACGAAATGAATGGAAGACACACAATGAGATCTCTAATGCAACTAATGCAATTGAAAACTTTTCGTTCAAAACACTAATCACTAGCGATATGGAAAAGATCACAATTTTCACTAATTAACAAAAGCAAAAGAGATTTTTTTTTTTTTGATTTTCAATGTTTAATAGCTAATGTGCACTGAAAACAAAAGGAACAATTTGAGAAACGATATTCAAGAGAGCGAGACAAACAAAATTCACTCAACAATGCAAGCAATCCAATCCCCAAATCGACCAAAGTCTCTCAAAGCAAAGAAAAGACTCAAAAACTTCCAATGGACCGTGTGATCTAGGTCCAAAGCAAGGCCAAACGAATTTCGAATGAAGGAATGAACAATCACCCAAAAAACGCAACAAAACAATCAACGACTACTAAGAGGATGTGGAGAATCAATCAGCAAGTCGACAGGACAATCAAGACACCAAAACTCCAAAGGAGGGCTCGATACACCAAGCCACTAGATGCCCTAGGGCTCAAAACGTGAAATCGATAGATAGAAGCAAACAACCAAAGGACAGAGGTGAATTCCCAGCCAAACAAGACTCCAACACACTCAGGTAGTCGGAAAATCAAGAAGAAAAACACTGATCAAATCCAGAGAGCTCAAAAATGAAGAAACTCAAAAACTCACAGGGGTGGCGCGACTGTAAGTGTGAAACTGGCGCCAGAAGTCTATTGGCGCGGGCTAGACAAAGGCAATGTGCGCCAATTGGCGCGACTGTCGGGTTAAAAATTGCGCCAGTCGAGTTTCTCAGCTAAAATTAAAGGCAAGCTACTCCAGAAGCAGACCAATGCAAGCTAAGCAAACCAAGAAGCAAAAACAATGAAAGAATCCAACCTAGAAGGTTCATCAAGTAAGGAAGAACAATCAAAGCGAAACAACATAAACGAGACAATGAAAACCGGACGATCCCTAGCGGAGTCGCCAATTTGTTGAGCAGGTAGATCCCCTCTGTGGACAGAGGCGATCCCTACTAGCCCAGCAGGGGTCTAGCAACAATCAAGCAATGTTATGACGCAAGCTCCTAGTTACGAATGGAAAGACTAGGAATAGAAGCCTACCTGGATTCCAACGCTAGAATCTGAAGAAGAAGCGTCCCCGTTCTTCATCCCCGGCAGATCACAATCCTTCCACGATCTCCGCGGATGAACACCTGCACATGGAAGAAACGAACAGATACACGCATAGAAACCAGCATACGTAACTAAACATCAGTCAGAAAGGATGTTACTCGCATTAACATGATGGAAAACAGAGTGGAACCATAATCATAATCATCTATTAAATAATAAACGAAGAAAGATTACAACCAAGTTCTGACGTCACGATCTCCTTCGGACGGGTCTCCGGTCGTCCACGTCTCGCAAAGCTCGGCAAGGAAAGGGAAAACCTCTCCGGAGTCTCTCGACAATGGTCTCCTTACTTGAGTCGGCCTTGAGGGAAAGAGAGGATTCTTTACAGCACAAAGGCTCTTGGGAATATGGAGATACAAAGCTTAGGCACTTCAAGACTAGCTTGCCATGGATTTGAGCAGGCTTTTATAGATGGGGAAGGAGGGAGTTGGGATCCCTATTATCATGGGATTGGCCCTATCAACAAGGAAGGTTCCATGAGAGGTGGCAAAACCACTTCCCTTCCATAGAACTCCCGCAACCAAACCTCCCAACTCAAGATAGGCAATGGTTTGTGAGTTTGTTGGAACTCAACTTCCGCCATCTTTATTTAAAAAACAGTCCCTAAAATGGGTGGCGCGACTGCTGCTCTATGACAGAGCGCCAGGTGGCGCGACCTCTTTGCAGGATTTTCCTCATTGGCGCGAGTACTGAACTGCCTGCCCGCGCCAATGCCAAAAGGGATGTTTTTCATGATTTTTGCAAGGAGATGTCTCAAGGGAAAATAAAGCTCATGCTTAGATGAATGCATTGATGATGTTTTCAAGGCATGACAATGTTCACAGGTCACGAAATGGGTCCTCCATTGTGCGGGACGGGGAATGGTAGGGACGGTGACAAATTACTGTGTAACACCTGTGCACCAAGTTGGGTATCAAAGATTCAGAGAAACATCTGGTGCTAAAGTATCATAGTTGTCTGCACAGATACATTCAGGAGGAAATGGAGTTCCTTGACATCTCCTCGCCTGGTATGGCATACCGGTATGTTGCCAAGATTGAGCAGAAATTCAAACAGAAGAAGCGAGACTTTGGATCTACGAATCAAAAGCAAGGGAAAGGTGCTCCTAAAGACAGATCCAAGGCATGGTGACTCAAGACAACCTGTCGAAGCCACAACCAAAGAACAACACCGCAAAGCCAAAGAAGGACATGGAAAAGTGGTGTGAGTTCCATAAGAGCTCCACTCACAACATAAGTGAGTGTTGGGCCAAGCAGTCGCTGGTGGTCGAGATGCGGGCTTATGAGTCAGATGCATGCTCCGACTCTGAATCAGAACCTGACAAGGGGAATGACAAAGGGAAAAAGATTATTGATGTGGAGCCCAATGCCACTGTTGCCATGACAAATATCCAGAAGGAGGAACCAAAAGATCTGGAGGAGGAGGAACTTCTCTTCAATCCACTCCCAGATGTGGGTAAAGGGCTCCCCGGTACAGTTCATTGTCGACAACGGGAGCCAAAAGAACCTCATTTCAGCAGATGCCGTGAAGCGGTTGGGCTTGCTGACCACAACTCACCCACATCCATACACCATCGGGTGGCTTCACCAAGGACGAGATCTCCACGTCAGCCAGCAGTGCCGCCTTCCTTATAGCATCAAGCCCTTCACGGATGAGGTATTATGCGACGTTGCTCCTATTGATGTTTCTGATGTATTAATATTAGGACAACCATACTTGTGGAAACATCATGCGGTGTATGAGTCTTGGCCTCATGATGTTATTGTTACTTTTGGAAATAAGTTGTACAGGATACCAGAGGTACCACCTCCTGCCACTATCTCTTTGGTTACTTCAAAACAACGTAGTAAGCTCTTTTCCCAAACCGAGAAATTCGCTTTCCTGATGATCCGCCCCCAGGGCAAGAAGAAGACTGTGGCCACGACCTCCAGACAAGGCTCCTCTGCGCGAAAACAACAAATGGATAAGGTTGTGGAGGAGTACGGGGACATTTTCACCTCACCCACAGGGGTTCCTCTACACTGTCAGGTCAAGCACCCGATTGATCTGACCCCAGGTGCGCTGCTACCCAACGGACCAATCTATCGGCGCTCTGTTCTGGAGAACAATGAAATCAAGAGGCAGATTCAAGAGCTGCTGCAAAAGGGTCACATCCAACCAAGTTCATCGCCTTGTGGGAGCCCCGATAATTTATTATTGTGAAATCATAGTTCTAAATTATCTCTTATTCTGTGAGAAATGTAATCTATTAATTGTAAGCAGATTCATTAAAAAAAATCAAACTGATTTTAGCATGAATTATGACAATTTATATATTAATTGGTTTTTAAGAGTATTTGTATTATGTAGGAGCACTGGAAAGAAAAATCAGGACTTCATTTTATGTTTTCCTTATTTTATTGGGCTGAACTGGAGAAAATTGAATATGAATAGTGAGTTAATTGTAAGATCAATGGGCCAAGGCCATACATCAACATTGACCACAGTGGGGAAGTATAAAAGCATGGATATTCGTGCAAGTATAGTTATTAATGTAAGATCAAAGTTAACTCTTAGCTTCACTAAAGAAATAGAAGGCAAAGATCTAGCATCAACTGAAACTCACGTGAAAAAGTAGATGAAAAATGTACAATCATCCAATGGAGAGGTAATCTATAATTATCTAGTAAGACTCTTGGCTATGCCTTGAGACTAAATTACTAATTCTCAATATTTTTGAATAATCATCCATTGGAATTTAGTAGGAAAACCATAGTAAATCATTTTCCAATGGCCATGCAAAAATATATAAAAAAATAATATTTGTTGGTTGTTTTTCAATAGGTGGACCATGATGGGACCACTGAGAAGGTGGGGGTTTTTTTTTAATCATGGAAGTGAGGTTTAGTAGATTGATAGTCAAGTTACCTTTTCCTATAAATTTTCTTGATCAAGTTATTCATTCATTGAACTTTGATTCATTCCTACTATTTTGATACACAATCCAATCCAGTTGAGTCTTGAGTCTTCATTGAGAATGGCATTCATAGGTTGTCAAGAAAGAGGTTTTCATGCACATGCACTCTTATTTTCTTGGTATCTTTGTAACTATGTTCAGCCAGAGTTCTATATTTTTAAATTATCATAATAGTTCGTGATTATTAGGCTTTTATTTTGTCTTTTAAGAATTTTAATTTAATTATTATTAATCATTAAATTTAAAAATATATATATACACACATATATATATATAGTTATTATAGTTATTAAACTTTCAATATAATTATTAAACTTTCAATGGTACATCAACTTTCATACATGAGAAAATAGATACTGACAAATGGTACATCATGGCCTGATTAATTTCGCCCAGCAATTTCAAATGGTATAACATTTAGTCAACAATAATCATTAATTTCTGCACACAGAGACTAATTTCTCTGGAAGCCTGAGATTTCTTTGGCTTGTTTTTCTTATAACTACATAGACATAATTAATAGAGAGATTGAGGACAGAAAAAATTCCAGCGCTTAGTCTCCACTACTCAACATGATTTTGCGAGAAATAATACATAGATTGATTTCTCTGAGTGCCTTAGCGTTCTTTGGCTCATTTTTTTAATCACAACAACAATAAAAAGTGCACTGAGGATTTGTTCTTAGTCCGATTATGCAATTTTTATAAGACATATTATGCAATATTAATAATAAACATAAATTTATTGCAATTTAGGGAAAGCTCGTTCATGTTTTTTTCTTTATATTGGAAGGTTACTTGATTTTTGAAGTAATTTTTAGTAGATCATAGCATATATTGAGGAAATATTAGTTTGAAAAGAATCAATTATTTCTCTTGAAACTTTAGGTATTAAAAGTCCATGACACAGATATATCACACTCCAAAATCCAAAGAAAATGGAAGAGCGTTCAATTTTTTTAATCAAAATTTTATTGGTGAAGGTTTAATTTATTACGAGAACGTCATTAATGAAGTGCAAAATTTTAAACGTAACATTTATTGAATAGAAAAATAATGACCAAAACGTCAAAAAAAATTGTGTGACGGGTAAAGAGAAATCCAAATTCCAACCCTGCCTGCCACTTGTTGGTGAGTGGAGGTTATTCACTTTTCATTTACAGCTTACCAGGTTACTCATGTTACCAATATTTTCACATGGCTCACTTTTAGGTGACTACTTATTATACTTCTTCTTTATAAAGAACAATTGGTAGATAATTGTATATATTAGTTGAAATCTATAACAAATCCAGGCAACAAAAGTACAACAAATAGAAAATTATGCAAAAAATTCACCAGGGCACTACTAATGTGTGGATACCCTATCATTTCTTAGATCCTCATAACTTACCAACACCTACTATATTGGTATACACATAATATGGAATTTACTTGAAGTATTTCATATGTATCTAGAAGTAAATAAGTTGTATGACAATTGTTATGGCAGATATAAGATGTGTATTATGGTTTATATTTCAATTTTTCTTAAGTAGCATGCATGTGCGGTCCATATAGTGACTACAATTACCAAATATATTTCAGTGAAGATGTGAAGATGATCTCTCATTAGGTCCTAATTACTTAAAGCATCATTAATTAGCTTTCCAAATGAATAAAATATGTTAAAAAATTAGTAAAAACTAGGAAAACAAATCATGCTTTAAAAAAATATGGCACAATGAGTCACACTCTGAGATTTATTTAATTACTCATCAAGTGTCGCTACAACATATATATGATCACCATTACCATAGAAATGGGACATGTGATCATAATTTTGGTTTCACCAATGACATTCCACATCATGAGCATTGTTTGGGGTTGATTGTGTTGATTTTTTTAAAACAAATCATTTATACATTTTATGGAAATTATAGACACAATTTATAATCACATTACAAGATCATGATGTATGGATATTCCTTATCATTTCTTAGATACTCACAACTTACCAACACCTAATAGATTGATATACACATCATATATAATTTACCCCTAGAATTCCACATGTATCCTAAAACAAATTAGTTGTATGGAAATTGTTATGGTGCATATATGATGTGTATTACAGTTTATCTTATAATTTTGTTGAAGTAGCATACAAAAATTTACATAGTGATATGAGAACCACTCTCTAGAGTATACATCAATTTTGTACACATGGATTTTTAGTTTCTTTTTAAGATATTTCATTGGTGATGCTCACATGATTATATAATGAACCATTAAGTTGAACTATGAAATTATTCCTTACAACACACACACACATATTGATGAATTAATAATTTTCTCATATAATGTTTTTAATCTATTTTGAAAAAAAATTAAAAAAATTATATATAATTATTTCTAAGAAGAACAAGAGAGATTTCCTTACCATATCTTCGTAAAAAATATAATAGCGACGTTTGGAGGCAACCGTCGCAATAGCGACACTTTGGGGCATAGTGTCGCAATTGCGACGTCTTCCTCCAAACGTCGCAATTGCGACACTTTGTCTAAGTGTCGGTATTGCGACACTTTTCTCGGTATAGCGACGGTTTCCCAAGATCAATGGCCCAAAGTGAACCCGATAACTTACCTTTTCCCTGCACCTTTCCTTTTGAACGTGACCGTTCGCTCGTTGAATCTAGATCTGACGGCGCTAATACATTTTCGCGCTCATAAAGTAATCGTTTGATGTTTTGGCAAAGCTACGCGAAATGGGTGGTTTTTCCAAATCACCCGCGCTTACGTGTCGCCACCACGTTGTATCACGTTCGAAAAGCTAGTTTCCACTTACCACCATTTACCCTCGCGAATACCACTAGTGGTATTCCATAAACCTCACCCATTTAACCCGAGATTAAAATTATATTTTTCATTCAAATTTTTACCTTTTCGCTTTAAACCTGTAAAAACATTGCAGAACCGTTTTTCCTCAAAATCACGCCGTTTGAACCCTGAGAAACTTTGCAGAGCCATTTTCAACCTACCAGTACCATTTTTCGACGCCCATTGCCATGAATTTCCATTACAAAGTACTACATTGTCCTTTGCGAAGCCATTTTCAAAAAATTGAAGACTGAGCACCTCTATAACGTCTTTAGCCGAATTCCGCTAGTTCTCCAGGTACTTTTCTTCGAACTTGCCCTCTGATATTTCAAAATTCCTATCAATTTCAAATAATTACCAAATTTACTACAAAAAAGTGTCCATTTTTCACGAGAAACTCTGTCAAAATTTCCCTGGAATCCCTAATTTCCCTTTCTCACATTTTTTTCCATACCCTGGTCCGTGTTTATGTTGAAATCGATTTTAAATACACGTTCTGAGCTTTAAATTCCTTGCATTTCCTAAAAAACCTGCTCAAAAACCCCATTTTCAGTATAAATTTTCCAAGAAACCCCTGTTTCTCGTAAAGGAACTTAGAAAACCGTTTAATCTTGCTTCGTTCATATTAAAAATGACCAAGAAACAAGCAACCCCCAATAATGGAGGCCCAAAATCTCAAAATAAGTCTTCTGCAAAGATTCCTCATCCTCTGTCCTTCAAAATTGACAAACCAACTACTGCACTCATGGCTGATTCTACAGATGTGGTTAGACCAGTCCAGCCTCCAGTCATTTTTCCAGAGAACAACCCTTTAGTTGATCTGGACTATAGAATACTAGACCCTAATGTAGAATTTAACCTGCTTGATGTCTATAATTGGTGCTATGGCAAATCAGTGGAAAAGGCTGACAAAGATATTCCAATTTGGGAATCCAATCTGCCTAGATATATTGTCCCTCTCACTCATTATGTTCCTGACTTTATCAGATTATGCCAAGCCTATTATATGCCAGAACAAAGATGTATTGTAAACAAAGAAAAAGACATCCTGTTTTACATCACTGAAGAGTCGATAAATTCCATGCTGCAAATGAATCATGACCCCAATTCTGCTTCCCTATCAATAGAAGATTTAACCCAACTATATCTTGAATTGGATTTCAATACTAGATTCAAAATATACAAGACTTTTTGTCCAAATCAAGTTGATATTCCTAAGTTAAATCCTCCTTTCGACACCGTTGATTTCCCAGATGAAACTAGACAGATTGTCTCAATGCTCGCCTTCATACTAGGATACACCAGTGATGAATTCACTGATGTGGCTATCCTAGGTTTTCTGTCAACTCTAAGCCCTGGTCAATCACCATCCATTCAGTTCAATTTTGCTATATTTATTGCTGAAAGTATGCATTATTAGTTATCCAGATTATAGGAAGAAGGATTTTTCAGATACTCCTCTTATCTACTCCACCTCTTCCTATATTATCAAACAGATAAGTTTCCAATTGAATGTCAAAAAGTGGATGCAAAAGGAAAATTTCTATCAATAGTATTTTGGTCATATATTCTAAGGAAATGGAACAAAGAGTATAGTTTTACAGATTTCAATGACTCATTTATAGCCCCTGCTATGTATCTCTTGGAAAAAGAGGATATCCCTAGGATCAATGATGAGACAAGAAGAATTCTGCAGTTATCAGAGGGCTACAAAACTGGAGATTGGTATTTATAGAAAAATCATACAGAAATCAGACTGTATGGCTCATCCTTGGCCCCATATAAGTTACCCAGATTTCTTGCTACAAGAATATTTGCTTTAGAATATCTGAGACAACTATTGAATGTAGATGAAATCAACTTCATAGCTTCCAAGAAAAAGACCCAATTTAAGCTGAAAAATCAAATTGGGCCATTCATTGTGAATAACAAAGAAGATGCCAATGAGATAAATGTCAAACTTAAAGAGTATAAGTTCCCATGTAGTTTTACATGGAAGTATGACCCACAAGGTATTTTGAGTGCAATAAGGGTAAAATGTAAGTTGCATGTTTACTTGCATGATCCTAAGCCCCATATTGAAAGATATGTAAATAAAATTGAATGGGAGCAAAACACCCTATCTGATGATGATTCACAGGCAGTACAGGTAATACAGGTAGACAGTGGCAAAGGCAAATAGATTGAACAGACACAGGTGGCTTCTACAAGCAAAGATACTGATAATGTACATAAAAGAGACAGAGAAGGAGATAGTTTCATAGCTGAGACTATTGAGGACATAAAATTCAGAACTCCTTATAGTAAAAGAAGCAAGTCAACAGAAGAAGAAAAGGATAAGGCTGTAAATATTGATATTGATGATGAAGCAACAAGAATAGTCACTCAAACATTAAAAGAGCTTCAAAATGTAAAAATTGGAACACAACAAAAAGATACAGTCATGAAGGAAAACCAGGCTACTGTCGATTTGCCTCCTTCTTCTCAGGAAACTAACAATACAGAGTCAGAGATTTAGATCAGATTCAAATAGATTAAAGAGAAGAATGAAGAGATCAAGAATCACACTCATTCTATATTTCTTAAGGAAAAGCCTAGAAACAAAGACAGGGTTCTTTCAACATTTGATTATTCATCCAATAAATTGGTAATGTCATTCTTGAAGCCTACAGTGGTTGAGCCAAAATCAGTGGCAGATTATTCCAAAATAGATTTTGAAGTGGATGCATCCATTCATGAATTAGATCAAATTTAATTTCATAGGAGCAATACTGAAATGCTATATTCCAAAATTGTTAGTAAAACTATGAAATCAATTAGGCTTGAGAAAACAATGCTCAACCTCCAAAATCAAATGAAGTTGGACAAAGCCTCACTGTATGCTAATAATTTAAGAATAAAAGCACTAGAAGATATAGTGATTGAAGCAGGGGGTGACCCAACCAACATTGAAGGGTAAAAAGTCTTAATTAAACAGAAAAATGAGGATATAGCTGCTCTTAGAAAATAGTTGAAGTTGCCTCAGAGTGAAAACTCTCAAGCAAAAGAAATTCTACAGCAAAAAACAGAGAATGATGATTTAAAGCAGCTTGTACATCAAATGACAGATCAAATAAAAACAATGTAAAGTAAAATGGAAGCTCTAATGAAAGAGAATGAAGAACTAAGAAAATCACAACCAATGGTCATTCCTACAGTGATCCCCACTGTAAACACTGCTATACCATCTACTTTGGCAGAACACTTGGCACCGAAAGGAGTACTGGCAACTGCAGTGCCAATTACTTCTCTAATCTCTGCCTCTTCTTCTTCATCCTCATAGAGGAGCACACTACAACACCAAGATAAAGAGATTATTAGTTTGAAAGGCATTATTAAAAATTTAGAAAATTCCCAAAATGATGCCTTGATTACTTCTAAAGGACATGAGAAAAGGGCCGATCGACTACAAGAACAGGTAAAGATTCTGCAAGCACAAGTAAATATTACAGATCAAGTGGCCTATATAAAAAATCATTTATGGACCAAAATTATTGAAGGCATTCATTCTCAATGGCCTTCAATTCGGATAATTTATGAACAGAGGGAGTTACTTCAAGTTGCTAGTGCAGAGATTGACAAGACTAAGAGGGAAATTAACAATAAACCGGCCCAAGCAATCCAACTCATAGCTTTTTTAAACAGTAAAACTAGGGAAGAGTTGGAAGAATTGAAAATTGTTGATAGAAAAGAAACCATTCTTCAAATCAAAAAGGTCCTGAACAAAAGAAACATAATGAGTAATCTAGAGGACCGGTGTAAAGACATTAATGTATCCATCTCAATATTTTTAGCCAAATACAAAACATTGTCAGAAGTAGGTTTGCCTGATATTCACGCATTGAATGACAAGTTAATGCCTCAGAAAGATTATGATCTAAAAATCAGAAATCATGCAAAAGAGCAAGCCAGACAACCACTGCCTCAAGGATCACCAACAGGCAAAATACTTCTTCAGTATTTTGAAAATCTGTTCTTTTTAGATAATGAGATCAGGCATATGTTCACTATCAAGCCTAAATTTTCCAAGTATACAGAGGCAGATGAAAGTTATAGAAAATTGAAGGCTATGAAGATCCCCTCTGCAGAAAAGTGGCAGGAATTCACAGATCTGTTGTGAATTTAATGGATAAAAAACAGAAAATTCACTTGGAAATTCATTTTTTACTGTTACCTCAAATGGTAAAAATACAGGGTTAAAGTGCACAACAATAATTAGTTCAAATTAGAATAATCAGTTCTATTTTTTCTTGTAAAAAAGGTAACAACTTGCAAACTGTTTTGCAGCTGTCCCTCTTTTTAAGTTTTCTTTCCTATTTTTTATTAAAACATTATCTCAATTCCTGAGATATTTTGTAAACAATTTTTTGTACAAATACTTCACAATTCAAATTATTCAGTGTGAATAAAATTTCTCAAGACAACTATAGTATTATTTGCTGGTTATATTGAAGTTGGTGAGTTAATTAGTGAAAGCAACAGACTGGAAAGAGATCAGAGACATCATAGCTAAGGATTCTCGTGGTGACAAGATAAGTCTCATTTCTTTCCTTGTTTTCAGTGTATTTCTTTAAAGTTTACATTCATTCATATTATGTTTTTCTAGTCTATAATGATCAACTAAGGAAAAATTAAACATGATTAGTGATAATAAGCTCCCTGTTTCGAAACTTGTTGGAATTTTAATGTTTTCTACTTTGTTCATGTTCTCTACTTGGCCATTGGCCTGTGGGTGATATGGAGTTGTAATCTTGTGCTGAATGTGGTAGTTTTACAATGTTTCAGCTAATTTATTACCTACAAATTGTGGTCCTACATCTGTGATTATGTCCCTTGGGAGACCATAACGCACAAAGATTTGGAAAAGAAATTGTACTACAGAGTCCTTTGTAGCTTTTGAAAGTGCCTCTGCTTCGACCCACTTAGTGACATATTCGGTTGCAACTAGGATGTATGTTTTTTGGTTTGAGGGAGGACTAATAGGGATAACAAAATCAAGTGCCCAACGTTCAAATGGTTCAATCACTAGTTGAAGGTTCAAAGGAATTTCATCAGACTGCCCAGGGCGTCCTACCCTTTGGCAGTTATCACATGCCTGCACAAATTTTTTGGCATCCTTAAAGATGGTAGGCCAGTAATAGCATGTTTGTAAAACCTTATGGGCAGTTCTACAGTTCCCAGTTAGATCCCCTTCTTCAATCTTCTTATTTTTAGCTTAAGGATTCTTAAGTGCCCTTTTGCTCAGATTCCATTCACTCCATCAAATCAAGCCTATACATAGCCTTAGAAGGTCACCTATCTTGCCCTTAGCACATTTGCATCTCTGAGCCTTATTTCTTAGTTCTGCTTGCCTATAGAGTTGACTCCATTGCCCAATATTCTGGTAGATCCTTCTGGTTTACCTTGAAATCTCTTTATTCCCACCAATATTTTAAAATCAAACCCAAATACACAATCATAGCTAGCCTAATATCTGTTACTAAAACAAAGCTAAATCATACGAAGAGATCCCTCTCTAGAGTTCAAGAAGGCTAGATCTTGAATTCCCAAAGTGGTTCTTGGTTACCCTTGGTGTTCTTAACTACAAAAATCCCTATCCCACAACCTAAGAATTACTAGGGTGATAACAGGCCTTGGGGGTATTATGATCCTTGGAGGAAACTCCCACGGCTAGAAGAGTTGACAGAGAAAATTGGATCGAGTACAAAGGTGTGGCAGGTGGGTTTTACCCTGTACCAATTGTTATGGTGCATATATGATGTGTATTATAGTTTATCTTATAATTTTGTTGAAGTAGCATACAACAATTTACATAGTGATATGAGAACCACTCTCTAGAGTATACATCGATTTTGTACACATGGCTTTTGAGTTGCTTTTTAAGATATATCATTGGTGATGATCACATGATTATATAATGAACCATTAAGTTGAACTATGAAATTATTCCTCACAACACACACACACACATATTGATGAATTAATAATTTTTATCATATAATTTTTTTAATCTGTTTTGAAAAAAAATAAAAAAAATTATATATAATTATTTCTAAGAAGAACAAGAGAGAATTCCTTACCATATATTCGTAAAACATATAATAGCAAGAAAATTAATCTATTGAAATTTCATTTCCAAACATATTCATGGAGTAAAATGAAGATTAAAAGGATATATTCATGGATTTACCTATAACATCACCTCATCATTAAGAATGTAAATGTACAATATTGATGATACATAGGTTAGGAGAAAATTAATCTATTGAAATTTCATTTCCAAACATATTCATGGAGTAAAATGAGGATTAAAAAGATATATTTAGGAATTTACTTATAACATCCCCTCATAAAAGTGTAAATGTACAATATTGATAAAATTTATTTATATATGATAAATAATAAACCTTTATCTCACATGTATCATATAATCTTATAAACAAACAATTGCACCGAGGGTGCAATCCTCAATACTTTTAAACTGTCTAATGTATATGTACCTATTTAAAGTATTCGGGGCCCACATTACAAATGCCCAAAGTGAAATATTTGCGCATATGTTATATATGAGCCAATGGTTTAAATAACTATCGAGCGGTGAAACAAAAATTATAAAAAAATATTAATAAAACTATATCATATGTACGGACTTCAAAAAAAATAAACCTGATTTCAATCACAAATTCGTGTTCCAAAATAGCCTGCTGATGTCACCCTAATTTGTGACGCGAAAACTTCATAGAATACGCCATATAAAATTCGGGTCCTTTTTTTGACTTTGCGTATGGAGGAAAACTGTGACGCGAAAATCAAATTAATTCCACCCTATAATGTTTCAGGTCCGGAATTCCACAATGTAGATAGGCCAAAAAATAACGCGATTAAATCGCCTGCTTCCACGTGGATGGCTAATTTGGTCTGTGGTCTATGGGACCACGTTCTTCTGAATTAAAATCTCCTGCGTTTACTATTAAATTGATCTGTTTCCAAAACAATACAACGCTATGTTTTTAAGTGTGTAAGGACTGTGATTTCAAAACCAAAATTGATTGTTCATCAATTTTAGAAAGCAACTGTTTGATAGAGCCATTCAAACAGATTTAGAAAGCGGCCATAGGAAAAGGTAGTTGAAATTAATATTTCAACATCCCTCATTCACTGAGAATACCCTCCTTGGTGCCTTCTTCGTCGGACTACGATGTGTTCATCAACAGTCGTGAACCCGATGTCCGTTTCTTCACCAGGCATCTTCACAACAATCTTGTTTAGAGAGGATTGCGAGTCTTTCTCGATAGCATAGAATTGCAGGTTGGACAATCCATACCTTCACAAATCAAAGACGCAATTAAAGGAGCCTCTCTCATTATTACTATTTTCTCTCCAAATTATGCACAAT